>JAPJBO010001205.1:0-59997 GCA_030068145.1 Diplonema papillatum | reverse complement strand
CGTTCGTGTGTACACGTGTATGTGTATGTGTTGCTATTAACACCGAGAACTGGGGGAGGAAGTTAGGGCCGCGGGTCACGGCGTTGTGTAATCTTGGTCGGGCGTCACAGGGATGAGAACCTCGTGCTCACCCTCGAACCTTTCAGGAGTTCCCTCAACGGGCTGTAGCAGTTCTCAATTCGGATGAAGCCTAAGTTCTCGAGACGGGTAACGGTACCATGCTGTCTCGAGGGGAGATCAGACGGGTTGTTCTTCGACTCGAACCCGCTCCATCCAAACAGATGCGCATCTACAACGTATGGCTCCTGTCCAGAAAGCTTCGGCCATCACTGCAAACGTCTCGTTCGAAGAGTGGCCGTTCACAAGAGTACCCTGAGTGCAGGTGTTATCTACGAAGTACCACTGGGGAATGCCTTGTACTGTGGAGCCTGGTGCTAGTCTAGACAGCAGACCGTGTCCTCCGTGTACTAGAGCCTGAGCCATTAGGACTGCTTCTGTCTCAAAGAACTGAATCATATCCGCATCGCCCGCGAACACCTCGCGGTGCGTCCCTTTTGGAATTGCGGAGTTTGCGCTACCATAGAACCTGAGACCTTTGTACAGTACGCAGAACCCAAGCTGGTAGGGACTCGCGTCCGTGTAGATGATGATGGGGTGCACAGGGGAGCCTATCCGTTCGATCTGAATGCTACGCTGGAAGTCGGAAATGTGAAGGGCGTCGATCCACCATACTAGGGCCGCTCGAAGTCTTTCACCTAGATCCTCCCTGCCCGATTTCGAATACTGTCTTGTGCGAATCGGGTGAATGTAGGCCCTCCCTATGGCTCCGACCATCTGCTGCTGCACAAATCCAAGTTGTCCGGCCAGCTTCCCTGCCTGCTGGGGTGTCATCTTTCCGTCGTGGAGAAAGGCATCGATCGCCACCAGCAGTCGTTGTGCTCTCTCCGGGGTCAGGCTCAGCCTAATCCAACCTTGTCGCCTCACATCAAGCTGGACGCCAAGATACGGGATGCATGCCCCGACGCGCCGCTTCGTGTCTTTGAACACCAGCCCGATGAGGTCACCAAACAGAGTTTGGAAGTCGTTGGCCATCTGCTCGATATCCTCGGCGCTACCGTGCATGATGTAGTCGTCGAAGTATCCGGACGCCGGAATACCATGCAGGGTCAAAACCTTGTGTCTTTTTAAAACGCTCCCGCGGGGCCGATGGAGCCCTAAAAAATTTTTTGGAAAAAAAAAAAATTGCTCAATTTCCTCAAAAATTACTGCAGAGTTTGTTCCAAACTTTTAAAATTCAAAAAACCCATTTTTTTTCCGGAAATTTTTTTTTTGCCATTTTCAAAAAGACACAAGGTTTTGACCCCGCATGATACACAGGATTCTTCTGGCCAGGGTGGAAACAACTCTCGAGAGGCAGTTGTAATTCAACACCGCCGATTCTGTGCCGAAGCACAACACGTTGGATAGGAAGCAATCCAGTTCTCCGCTAACTGGGTTTATTGCGACTATCACAGCGTATTTCCGCTGGTCCGGGTCCACAATCAACGACTTGTACGCGTCGGATTGGTCGAGTACAGCCTGCGAAATGTCGACGATGCCAGCCTTCCCCAACTCTACTGCAGTAGCCGCCGCGTTGTCGATACCCATGAGCGAGATGGGCGTCAGGATCCTCGTCGCGGTGTTTGTGGGCCGTGCGTCGTCACAGCCACGGCGTTTCTCTCCCTGTACGACGATAAACCGTCGTATCGGGATGAACCGTTCGATTGGCAGGTCGTTCACTGTGAAGGGACCTTCGAGCCAGCCTTTTTCTACTTCGTCGATCAGTTGCGAGTGGATCTCATCAACGTCACTCTCCTTGCAACTTTGGCGGAGTCTCTCTATTCTCGGGTCCGATTTTTCCGTCAGCGATGTCTCTGTCGTTGTATCCTTCTTGGCGGTCTTGGTGGTGGGTTTGACCTCGAATACGCCCTCTTCGGCCAGGGCACCAACTACCGGGAAACCGAACCCTAAACGATGCACGAACTCGTTTTTTGTGCCTTCTTGTGCAGCACCTACCGCCTCCAGTAGTTCCTCGACCAGAGGGACGTTGATGCGTGTGGCTAGAGCATGGGCAGGATGGGACGTGTCGTAGTAGGATGACCAGTCGGGCCTCTGTTTAACTGCAATTGACCGTTCCCTCCAGTACGCAAGAGCTGCCGTCCTGAAGTTCTGTGCTTCCGATGTTGACATCGATGCGTACTGTCGTATCGCAATGCGAAGGTCGGGGTCCAGGATGCTCGCCGTATTCGTCTTTTCCCTCAAGCGAGACGTGAGGGCAACGTGGTCTTCCCAAGATTCAGCTCGGAAGTCGTGGGCAATACCCTTCTGCTTTCGCAGGGGGTTGTATGTGAACTCTTCTGTTTCCGCTACGCCTTGTTGGATCTCTTCGTACCGTAACCAAAGCTTGTGCCGATGCGTCCGTGAAAAATCCTCGTTCCTCACGAGGGGGGTCGGACTGGACGGCGGATCGTGTCCTAGTCACTTCTTGACTTCCGGCTGTTGCCCTCCGCGGCGCTTACTGTCCGGCTGATGACGCTTGGTGGTTGGGACAGGCGGCCTGCCCACCCTCGGCGGATGCGCACGTCTTACTTCGCTGTATGGGCGGAACCTACCGCTCTCGTACGGTTGGGAGACAGGGGATTTCCCCAGCACGGAAGGTGAGGGCACAACTCGTTGGCGAGACCTTTCCCTCTCTACCTTTGTGAGAGCCGTCCTGACCAGGTTATCGTCTGTGTGGGACAAAAACTTGTCCAGAGCATCGCCGACTGATGCATCACGCGAGAACTCGGAGCATTGTCCGAACACTCGCTCTTCGTATGTCAGAGCTACAGGGTAGTCGCCTGTGCTCTGTGTCGACGATCCGATGCGGGGTACCATGCTCATCACCAGGATCACAAACCGCAGGTGTAGCTTCGTGGGCACTGCTCCGCACACCAAAAGTGCTATCGCCAGCCGCGCCCTGAGAAGGGTATGGAGCGATTGCGGGAGTCTCTCGACTTCTACGGCAGCAGCCTGACGGAGGAGGATATCTTCGTGGGCGAGGGAGGCGCTCATTCCCGACGTCTCTCGGACCTGCTGTAGCACGTCCCTGCGCATTGTTCTGGACTTCGACTGGTATCATGCAGGGTCAAAACCTTGTGTCTTTTTAAAACGCTCCCGCGGGGCCGATGGAGCCCAAAAAAAAATCTTGGAAAAAAAAAAATTTGCTCAACTTCCTCAAAAAATACTGCAGAGTTTGTTCCAAACTTTTAAAATTCAAAAAACCCATTTTTTTTCCGGAAATTTTTTTTTTGCCATTTCCAAAAAGACACAAGGTTTTGACCCTGCATGGTATGCGAATTCCAGCGAGTCTCGATCAGACATGAGGGGTGCCTTCTTCGTCGGAAAATCCAGGGGGAGTCGGATCCCCTCTTCGAGCTTCAGCGAGACCGCTTTGACCAAGTCACGGTCCGGGACCAACACGTTTGGTATCCCCTCTAGACCGAGCTCTCTCAGCTTCAACTGGACGTTGACCACGACCCTCGGCTGCTTTTCGTTGGTGCTCGTCTGGGCTGAAGGCACTCCGCGAGCGATTTTAGCTGCAAACGACCTCACTTCACCTACAAACTCCCTCTTCATGCCCCCTTCTAATAGTTGAGGCGCGGGTATGTCTGCTCTTGCGAGCATCTCCACGTCGGCACATCCCCACGTCTTCATCGCTTCACGAAGTCCTATTACGTCCTCCTTTGTCGGCAGTCCGCGGCCATCATCACATCGCGAGCATGCTATCTCCAGCGATATCACGGCAATATCCCCTCTCTCCTCTGCATTTTGAGGCGCGTCGAGGTCCCGCACGAGGCCATCGTACAAAGTGACGGCACCCTGGGGAATCGTAGCTTCAATCGACGCTGGGAGCGATTTCTTACCCGTCGCAGCCAGTCTAATCTCGGCCTTCGACTGGAGAATGGTTGGGAGTGCAGCCATTGAGTGTTTCTTATTCACTAAACCTGATCGCAGTTCGCCTGACCAACAGGAGCACCTAAATCTAAAACGAAAAGAGATTAAACAAGCCGGTCCATTGGGCTCCTGCTGTTCTGTGTCGGTTCAATGTCTGAGTGTTTCATGCCAGTTCGTCACCCATCAACATACCTGCTAGTCAGAACACTCTTCAGTTCGTTCAAGTGCGTCACCTGGGATGCGTCTCAGCTGTGGCAGGCATCCTCCTGGTCCTTGCAGGAGGGCATTTCCCTGGTCCTCACAGGGAAGCATCTAAGCTGCTTCTGCAGCGAGGCATCGGGCTGGTCATTACAGGCAGGCATTCCCTTAGTCCTTACAGGGAGGCATAAGCTGCGTCTGCAGCGGGGAACCGGCCTGGTCATTACAGGCAGGTATTCACCTGGTCATTACAGGGAAGCATCTAAGCTGCGTCTGCAGAGAGGCATCGGCCTGGTCATTACAGGCGGGCATTCCCTCACTACAGGGAAGCATCTAAGCTGCGTCTGCAGCGATGCATCCGCCTGGTCATTACAGGCGGGCATTCCCCTGGTCCTTACAGGGAAGCGTCTCAGCTGCGTCCGCAGAGAGGCATCGGCCTGGTCATTACAGGCGGGCATTCCCCTGGTCATTACAGGGAAGCGTCTCAGCTGCGTCCGCAGAGAGGCATCGGCCTGGTCCTTACAGGCGGGCATTCCCCTGGTCATTACAGGGAAGCGTCTCAGCTGCGTCCGCAGAGAGGCATCGGCCTGGTCATTACAGGCGGGCATTCCCCTGGTCATTACAGGGAAGCGTCTCAGCTGCGTCCGCAGAGAGGCATCCGCCTGGTCATTACAGGCAGGTATTCACCTGGTCATTACAGGGAAGCATCTAAGCTGCGTCTGCAGAGAGGCATCGGCCTGGTCATTACAGGCGGGCATTCCCTCACTACAGGGAAGCATCTAAGCTGCGTCTGCAGCGATGCATCCGCCTGGTCATTACAGGCGGGCATTCCCCTGGTCATTACAGGGAAGCGTCTCAGCTGCGTCCGCAGAGAGGCATCGGCCTGGTCATTACAGGCGGGCATTCCCCTGGTCATTACAGGGAAGCGTCTCAGCTGCGTCCGCAGAGAGGCATCCGCCTGGTCATTACAGGCAGGTATTCACCTGGTCATTACAGGGAAGCATCTAAGCTGCGTCTGCAGAGAGGCATCGGCCTGGTCATTACAGGCGGGCATTCCCTCACTACAGGGAAGCATCTAAGCTGCGTCTGCAGCGATGCATCCGCCTGGTCATTACAGGCGGGCATTCCCCTGGTCATTACAGGGAAGCGTCTCAGCTGCGTCCGCAGAGAGGCATCGGCCTGGTCATTACAGGCGGGCATTCCCCTGGTCATTACAGGGAAGCGTCTCAGCTGCGTCCGCAGAGAGGCATCGGCCTGGTCATTACAGGCGGGCATTCCCCTGGTCATTACAGGGAAGCATCTAAGCTGATTTATGTTATATAATCCGGTTCCGTCTGTTCCAGACAGCCTCTGCCACTGTTTGACCCCGCATCGGCGGAGAAATACAACCCTGTTAACATGCAGGATCAGAACCTTGTGTCTTTTTAAAACGCTCCCGCGGAGCCGATGGACCCCAAAAAAAAAAGTTGGAAAAAAAATTTTTTGCTCAACTTCCTCAAAAATTACTGCAGAGTTTGTTCCAAAGTTTTAAAATTCAAAAAACCCATTTTTTTTCCAGAAATTTTTTTTTTGCCATTTTCAAAAAGACACAAGGTTTTGACCCTGCATGTTAAGGTAGTCGATGCGAGGCGGCCATCCTGGCCCAGTTGCCGAGGTTGACTATCTGAAATAAAAATATCCTTTAAAATTCGCGTTCGTCGCTGCCCTCTCATGTCACTCTACATGTGCGCAGGTTGCTCGTAGCCCGTCCAGAGCTGTGTCCAACTGGTGTCGTTCGTCCAAATGGTCGGCCTCCTTCCAGACTGTCAAGATTGGTCGTCGCCCGTGCACGCTGCGCATTGGTACGGGTCGTTCCATTGTATTGCCTGCGCGCTGTGTCGATAACTTTAAAAGTCCCTTTTTTGAATTTTGGAAGTTGAGCAAATTTTTTTTTTTCCAAAAAATTTTTCAAGGTTTTGACCCTGCATGTTAAAACGCTCCCGCGGGGCCGATGGAGCCCTAAAAATTTTTTCGGAAAAAAAAGATTTTGCTCAACTTCCTCAAAAATTGCTGCAGAGTTTGTTCCAAACTTTTAAAATTCAAAAAACCCATTTTTTTTCCGAATTTTTTTTTTTGGCCATTTCCAAAAATTTTGGAACAAACTTTGCAGGAATTTTTGATGACATTGAGCAAAATTTTTTTTTTCCAACTTTTTTTTTTGGGGTCCATCGGCTCCGCGGGAGCGTTTTAAAAAGACACAAGGTTTGGACCCTGCATGATAAGACGGCGTGTGAAGCCCGGATGACCTGGAAACCGGAGGACAGCGAGGACGTTGTTTCAATGTATGACTTCATTGGTGTAAAGTTTGACCACACGAAAGCTGAGGTAGCTCCGTCAAAAAGAATGTTAGTGAAGCTAGAAAGCGTGAGATTTGAGAGAGTGACAGCAGGCGAATTAGAATCATTTCATGCACGCTAGTGCGGTTTCGGGAATTCTTCTCGGAAGATTCTGGTTTGCTATAAAGTATTTACGAAGAGTTATTAACGGGCTTAACTCAGGGAAAATAACCACTTCGACACCTGTTGCTGTTCCACCTTCCGTTCAGAGGGAGTTTAATACTTGGCGCGCTGCTGTCAGCAAGCCGCTCAAAGTGAAGAAGCTTTTCCCGTGCATCCCATCCACGGTTTTCGTGGATGCTTCTCTGAAAGGATGGGGAATGTAGCCGCACAAAGGAGGTTATAGTAGCTGGCAATTCCTGGACCAAATCAGAGTCCGTACTACACATAAATGTACTAGAAGCGCTGGCTTTTCGCAACTCTATCTTTGCACTTCCCCCGGCTTTTTTGAAAAGTAGTATCGATTTTAAGGTCGACAACACGACAGTGGCGTCGGCGGCGAGGAAGGGCGCATGCGTGGCCTCAAAGCCTTTGAACGAAGCAATCGTGGCAGCGTTGACACGCTTGTCAGAATTTGACACACAATTTACAGTGTCGTGGGTGCGCTCTGCAGCGAATATAGCTGACTTCGCAAGCCATTTTCATTGAGAAAAACTTCGGTTAGAGTCGCGTAGCATGCAGGGTCAAAACCTTGTGGCATGTGTAAAGTATGCGTAGCATACCTATACTTAACATTGAACCGCCCAAAATCGTGGTTCAATGTTAAGTATAGGTAATTACCTATACTTAACATTGAACCGCGATTTTGGGCGGTTCAATGTTAAGTATAGGTAATTACCTATACTTAACGCTGAACCCATACCTATACTTAACATTGAACCGCGATTTTGGGTGGTTCAATGTTAAGTATAGGTAATTACCTATACTTAACACTGAACCACCAAAAACCATGGTTCAGCGTTAAGTATAGGTAATTGATTGTGTAGCATGACAAGACACAAGGTTTTGACCCTGCATGGTAGACATTTCCTCACCACCAGAGCCTCAAGAGGGTGGTAGACTACGTGGCGCGTTTTTTTTTTTCAGGTGGAGTGTCGAGGACTTGCGGCATAGCCAGCCCCCCTAATCTCCACCCCTCTCTTTTTAAGGTTTTTTTTTGATTTTTTTTGGTGGGGAGAGGATCCCTTTTTCTGTTTTTTTTTGTTTTTTTTGGTATTTTTTTGTCTCAATGTGTTTTTTTTTGGTATTTTTTTACTGCAGATCAGGGATGGTGCTAAGAAACACCCATTCTGAACAGAATGAACAGGGGAGGAAGAAAAGGAAAAAAATAAAGAATCACTGTGGTCTTCTCAACTGCAGCCTCCTGCGACCAGAAAATGGGTTGTACACAGCTCCTTGGTTCTGTGGCTGTCCTTGTGGCTGAACAAAGATTGGGACACTAGGCTGGTCATCATTGTCTTCCTCCCTTTGGGTTGCAGGCAATACAAAAGGATTGTACTGGCTGCTGTCCACATTTTGTTGTGGGTCAACAATTGGGCTCTCTTGGCTGCCTTCATCATCAGACTCAGGCTTTTCCTGGGCAAGTCTTTGCATCAACATGTCACGCACCCCAGGCTGGGATAGCATCTGGTCACACATGCCGGGCTGTGCCAGCAGCTGCAGCAAGGTGTCAGGCTGTGGTGGCAACTCAACAGCTTGTTGTTCTACCTCAGTAGCTTCAGCCTGGACCACCAGTTCCATCTGTGAAATCTTTTTCCCCAAAGCACAGAGAAAAAGGTGCACTAGGTCAAGACCTGTGTTCATCAGCCTCCACTGATTCATCAGAATCTCAGATGGTTTGCTGCGGTTCTTGCAGTTTTTGGTTTTAAGAGTAGTCTTAAGATGCTTCCACAAACCATCTGCCTTCTGGGTACCTGTAATCCACTTCTTGTCCCGGTACATGGGTGAGAAGTTCCCCCCTGCAGCAGTGGGGCAACCAGGTTCAGAAGGCTCAGACACCTTGGAAAGGATTTCTGCAACACATGTCTCTGCAAGGCAGTTTTCAACAGGAGGGGTGTCATCATCTTCAACAACTTTGCACCATTCTTCCTTCCCATGGTTAACCCAAGCATAGTTCACACAGTGCTTGTGTTCCCCCCAGTAGAACGAAGCCGATGCTGGATCAAGCATTGAACGATAAGTGGCAGCACCGTCTGTAGCAATGCACAACGGGTTTTCTGGGGTTCCAATTTCCAAAACCTCCTCATCAAGGAGGGCTTTGAACTCCTCCTTTGAAATCGGGGGTGGTGGTGGCGCAACAGGGTGTCCTTTTTTGTTCGTAAAGTCCTTGTGTCCTGATGGGCTTGCTACAGTGTCATCAGGGTTGACAAGTTTTTGCACCTTCCGGGGTAGCTCACGAATTAAGAAGTAGGGGGTGCCCCTGACAACAATACCCACAAAACGCAGGTATTCATATCCAACTGGTTTTCCTGTCTTGTCCTTCACCACTCTACCCCCAATTGAGAACTCATCAATCTCAATTATTGCCCCAGGACCTCCCAAAGGAAGGTTTGCAGCTTCCATTTGCTCAACCTCACCACCAACAATGCACTTGAATCCTGCTTCCCATTTACAGACGGTCTGGCGAGTAAACGAACAAAGTGCGTGTGTCAATGCTTTTTTGGCAACAAAAACAAACCCAAGTACCAAGCAGAAAAAGTCACCAAGAGTGACCTTGAGTGGGCCTCCTTTGTCTGATATGCCAAGAGCTGTGCTGAGAATAGCTGCTGTTGAGAACGATAGGTGACAGTGCTTGCAAAAGAAGACAGGCCAGTTGAGCTGCCGGGTGGTGTTTGCTCCTTTCCAAACCATGTTAGTCAGTTCCCTGTCACACTTGCAGGTGACAGCAGGTATGATTCCGTACTCCTGAAGTTTTTCTGCCATTGCAGCATCTCCCTGCCGGATGAGCTGCAGAACTCCAAATTTCGGCTTTGCTTCAACCCGTTTCCGGAACACACCGCTGTAGGCTTCTGTCTTCTCCTTCTTCTTCATGGCAACAGAGCTTACTTTGCGTTGCTTTGCTCTCTGCCTGTGTTTTGCAACAGGGACAGGCTCATCGTCTTCTTCTTCTTCATCGTCTTCTTCTTCTTCTTTTTTGACCCTTGACAGTGCAACACCTTCAGCCAGGGGGAGTTGCAAAGGAGGTGGACCAGCTGGGTCTGGATGCCTTCTTTTCATTCCCCTTCCATTAGCTGCTTCACCACCTGGCAGCCAGGCCAGGAACATCAGCAACCCAAAGAGGGCAAACATGTTTGTTTTGTTGCTTTTTCTCAAGTGTATTCCTGGTGGTTTCAAGATGAATAGTGGTTGGTTTTAGTGATGACAGGTATACCATGCAGGGTCAAAACCTTGTGTCTTTTTAAAACGCTCCCGCGGGGCCGATGGAGCCCTAAAAAAAATTTTGGAAAAGAAAAAATTTGCTCAACTTCCTCAAAAATTGCTGCAGAGTTTGTTCCAAACTTTTAAAATTCAAAAAACCCATTTTTTTTCCGAAATTTTTTTTTTGGCCATTTTCAAAAGACACAAGGTTTTGACCCTGCATGATACTAGTTGGCAAAACACAGGTCTGGGGTCTGTACGGGGTCCGTACGGGGTCCGTACGGGGTCTGTACGGGGTCCATACGGGGTCCGTACGGGGTCCGTACCGGGTCCGTACGGGGTCCGTACGGGGTCCGTACAGGGTCAGGGTCCTCACAGGGTCCTAGACAGAAAACTGGTCACCCTTGTCCCCACGCATGACACTAGGCGTGGATCAGAGCGGGTTTGCCCCAGTTTTCACACACACACACACACACACACACCCAAAATTTTGAACCCAATTTTTAACCCAAAAATTTCAACCCAAGTTTTCAACCCAAATTTTTGACAACAAATTCAACCCAAAAAAATTCAAATCTACAATTTTTGACACAAAATTTTCAACCCAAGTTTTCATTCCCTATACTTAACTCTGAACCATGGTTTTTGGTGGTTCAGCGTTAAGTATAGGTAATTACCTATACTTAACATTGAACCGTGATTTTTGTGGTTCAATGTTAAGTATAGGTATGGGTTCAGCGTTAAGTATAGGTAATTACCTATACTTAACATTGAACCGCGATTTTTGCGGTTCAATGTTAAGTATAGGTAATTACCTATACTTAACATTGAACCACGATTTTGGGCGGTTCAATGTTAAGTATAGGTATGCTACGCATACTTTACACATGCCAACCTTGTGTTGTTTTGGAAATGCCAAAAAAAAAAATTCCAGAAAAAAATTGGGTTTTTTGAATTTTAAAAGTTTGGAACAAACTCTGCAGTAATTGTTGAGCAAAAATTTTTTTTTCCAAAATTTTTTTTTGGGGTCCATCGGCCCCGCGGGAGCGTTTTAAAAAGACACAAGGTTCTGACCCTGCATGGTAGAGCATTTTCATTACAAAAAACTTCGGTTAGAGTCGCAAGCCATTTTCATTGAGAAAAACTTCGGTTAGAGTCGCGTAGGGCATTTTCATTACAAAAAACTTCGGTTAGAGTCGCAAGCCATTTTCATTGAGAAAAACTTCGGTTAGAGTCGCGTAGAGCATTTCCATTACAAAAAACTTCGGTTAGAGTCGCAAGCCATTTTCATTACAAAAAACTTCGGTTAGAGTCGCAAGCCATTTTCATTACAAAAAACTTTGTGGATGTGATTGGGTGAGGTGGAGTGGTGGTGTGGGTGGGTTGTGAGTGAGGTGGATGTGATTGGGTGAGGTGGGTTGTGAGTGAGGTGGATGTGAGTAGTGTGGTGTGGGTGGTGGGGTGTGGGGTGGTGGGTTGGTGAGTGAGGTGGGTGATGTGGGAGTGGGTGTGGGTGGGTTGGGGGGTGGGTTGGTGAGTGAGGTGGGTGAGTGTGGTGTGGGTGTGAGTGGGGTGGGTGAGAGATTGATGTGAGTGTGGTGTGGGAGTGGTGGGGTGTGGGTGGGTTGAGTGTGGGAATCGGCCTTGTCCTTCGATTTAAGCTGCCAGCTATGAAAAGGGGAAAGCAAGAATCGGCATGTTTGTACTTTACGCTGTGGAAAAACGGAAAGCCTTGACGAAAGCCAAGGTCACAGGCGGGCGGGCAAACTTTCGGACCCAACTCCCAACTCACCAACTCCTATTGATCACAATACTGGTTTAGCATCTTCGGATGGGCTGATTCCCCGAATAAATTAGAATGCCAACACAGGTCAAACTGGATTTCTGTCTTGATCTTCCCTTTGGAAGAGACACAGGCTAAACCAGGTTTCTGTCTTGAGGCACTTGCCAACACAGGTCAAACTGGATTTCTGTCTTGATCTTCCCTTGGGAAGAGACACAGGCTAAACCAGGTTTCTGTCTTGAGGCCCTTTCTTTCTTTCTTTCTTTTGCGACCCTTACGCAACCCTAACCGAAGTTTTTTGTAATGAAAATGGCTTGCGACTCTAACCGAAGTTTTTTGTAATGAAAATGGCTTGCGACTCTAACCGAAGTTTTTTGTAATGGAAATGGCTTGCGACTCTAACCGAAGTTTTTCTCAATGAAAATGGCTTGCGACTCTAACCGAAGTTTTTTGTAATGGAAATGCTCTACGCGACTCTAACCGAAGTTTTTCTCAATGAAAATGGCTTGCGACTCTAACCGAAGTTTTTTGTAATGGAAATGCTCTACGCGACTCTAACCGAAGTTTTTCTCAATGAAAATGGCTTGCGACTCTAACCGAAGTTTTTTGTAATGAAAATGCTCTACGCGACTCTAACCGAAGTTTTTCTCAATGAAAATGGCTTGCGACTCTAACTGAAGTTTTTTGTAATGGAAATGCTCTACGCGACTCTAACCGAAATGGAAATGCCTTGTGCGACTCTAACCGAAGAGCTGCCAGGCTGTGCTTGTATCCCACAGTGTGGTGGAAATTTTTAGCCCAATTTTTGACCCAAAAATTTTCACCCAAAAATTTCACCCAAATTTTCAACCCAAAATTTTCAACTCAAACTTTTTCACCCAAATTTTGAACCCAGAAATTTTGACCCAAAAATTTTCAGCCAAAACTTGAACCCAAAGTTTTGGACCCAAAATTTTCAACCCAAAAAATTTCACCCAAATCTTGAGCCCAAAATATTTGACCCAAAATTTTCAGCTCAAAAAATTTCAACCCAAAAATTTTGACCCAAAAATTTTCAGCCAAATTTTGAACCCAAAAATTTTGACCCAAATTTTGAACCCAAATTTTGAACCCAAAATTTTTGACCCAAATTTTTGACCCAAAAATTTTGACCCAAAATTTTCAACTCAAAAAATTTCACCCAAATTTTGATCCCAAAATTTTTGACCCAAAATTTTGACCCAAAAAATTTCACCCAATTTTTCAACCCAAAGTGGAGATGGACTAACCCAAAATAGCCACCCCCCATCTCTACTTTGTCCTGGGACCCAATCTCTACTTAGTTCTGAACCCAATCTCTACTTTGTGACAAAGTAGAGATTGGGTTCAGAACTAAGTAGAGATTTTGACTCGGGACAAAGTAGAGATTGGACAAAGTAGAGATTGGTTCAGGACAAAGTAGAGATGGACTAACCCAAAATAGCCACCCCCCATCTCTATTTTGTCCCAAGCCAAAATCTCTACTTAGTTCTGAACCCAATCTCTACTTTGTCACAAAAAAGAGATTTTGCTAAGTAGAGACCCGCCAGTGTGGTGGCGCGTTTGGCGTGGTGCGGCGCGGCGCGTTTGGCACCCTGTAGCCCCAAGGATATTTAGGTCCCACGTGGGCAAAAGTGTGCCTCGGCGGAAGTGATACCATGCAGGGTCAGAACCTTGTGTCCTTTTAAAACGCTCCCGCAGGGCCGATGGCCTCCAAAAAATTTTTTTGGAAAAAAAAAATATTGCTCAACTTCCTCAAAAATTACTGCAGAGTTTGTTCCAAAATTTTAAAATTCAAAAAACCCAATTTTTTTCTGGATTTTTTTTTTTTGCCATTTTCAAAAAGACACAAGGTTTTGACCCTGTATGTTATATAACATGCAGGGTCAAAACCTTGTGTCTTTCTGAAAATGGAAAAAAAAAAAATTCCGGAAAAAAAATGGGTTTTTTGAATTTTAAAAGTTTGGAACAAACTCTGCAGTAATTTTTGAGGAAGTTGAGCAAAATTTTTTTTTTCCAAAATTTTTTTTAGGGCTCTATCGGCCCCGCAGGAGCGTTTTAAAAAGACACAAGGTTTTGACCCTGCATGATAACATGCAGGGTCAGAACCTTGTGTCTTTTTAAAACGCTCCCGCGGGGCCGATGGACCTCAAAAAAAAAATTTGGCAAAAAAAATTTTTGCTCAACTTCCGCAAAAATTACCACAGAGTTTGTTCCAAAATTTTAAAATTCAAAAAACCCATTTTTTTTCTGGAAATGAAATTTTGGCCATTTCCAAAAAGACACAAGGTTTTGACCCTGCATGATAACATTATAATAACGTTACATAACGTTATAATAACGTTATATAACGTTATATAACGTTATATAACGGTTTTTTACCAGTCCATGGGAGGTCACACTGTCCTCCAGATTTTGGTCATTTTTGGCCATCTTTGCCACATTTTCCAGATTTTGGCCAATTTTGGATATTTTTGCCAATTTTTCCAGATTTTGGTCAATGTTGACCAGTTTTGCCGTGTTTTCCAGATTTTGGCCCATTTTGGCCGTTTTTACCGATTTGGCCAGGATTGGCCATTTTGCCATGTTTTTCAAAAATTTGGCTATTTTTGCCGATTTTTCCAGGTTTTGGTCATTTTTGGCCAGTTTTGCCATGTTTTCCAGACTTTGCCCATTTTGGCCGTTTTTGCCGATTTTTCCAGGGTTTTGGTCATTTATGCCCTGCCCCTCACCAGAGCTATTCTTGTCTGAGTTTCTTAAACCCGCACAAGCTCGAACAGGCAGTCCGTGCGCGGAAAAAAAAAAAGGTCGAAAGACACCAATCTGTACGCCCATTCGGGATCGTCGGAAACACAAAAACACGTGTACCGCCCCACCCGCTTCGATTTCAGCCACACTAGTCTTTCCAAAGGGAATATCGACTATGCCTGCGAAAAGCTCCCCGAAGGTCCAGCCGAAGCCGAAGGCTCAACCTAAAGCTCAGCCGAAGACCCCAGGTACACAGCGCAAACGGCCTCGCGCCGAAAGTACGGATAGCAACAGCAGCAGCAGCAGCGCCTCGGTTGCAAAGGCGCGACGCGGAAGGAAGAAGGTGGCGGAAACGCTGCGCGTCGAGGCCTTGTCCCGCGACCTGGCATTGACTGGCCCCAGCGTTCTCCCTGTCACGAAACCACCAAGTAAGAGCCCGGAACAACGATTCATCGACCGGATCAAGAAAACCGACCCCGGGCTGGCTGGGTTCTACGGGAAGCGCCAGCTGTGACTGCTCGACTTTGCATGTCTCGTGCTCATCATGCACCCATATTTGGTACTGGGACCTTGTCTGACTGGCATAGTACGCAACGGTCTGCCGAGTGGACAAGCTTGGACAAGTTGGACTCCAGTGGCCGGATCATGCTGGTGACATCTGCTGCCTCACGAAGGACACTGCAAACGACCGTTACGGGCCACCGACTGAGGGACACGCGCCGGAAACCCAAAACTGCAGACATCCACATCCCAAGAACAACATCGCACAGTGAAAGAGTCATGTGAATCCGGAAGGATCGCGTTTGTCGCGCTTGGGTGGAAGTCCGCAAGAAAATAAGTAAAAGAGAAAAAGCTCTGGGGAGGGGCTATACGGACCCCTGAGGACCGGTTACTACGAATTCTTTTCGGACCAGGGTTTGTTTCCGAACAGTTTTTGTGACCGGGATCCAAAAATCGGCAAAAGTCTGGAAAAATTGGCCAAAATCTGGAAAATCGGGAAATCTGGAAAATCGGAAAAAATGGCCGAAATTGACTGATCTGGATAAATCGGCCAGAGTGGCCAAAATCTCAAAATTGTCCAAAATCTTGAAAAATCGGCAAAAATGGCCGAAATCTGGAAAAACCGGCAAAGATTGCCGAAATCTGCAAAATGGCCAAAACCTGAAAAAATCGGCAAAAATCTGGAAAAATTGGCAAAGATTGACCAAAATCTGGCAAAAATGGCCAAAATCGGAAAAAATGGCCGAAATGGACCAAAATGAGGAAAAATGACAAAAATCTGGAAACATGGCCAAAATCGGAAAAATTCTAAAAACCGTTATTTGCGTTATTTTTCCCGTTATTTTGCGTTTTCGACCGTTATATAACGTTATATAACGTTATATAACGTTATCACCGTTATAACGTTATATAACGTTATATAACGTTATCAACCGGCCATCTATGAAAAACTCAATTTTTCCGGAATTTTTTTTTTTGCCATTTTCAAAAAGACACAAGGTTTTGACTCTGCATGATACCCAGTCTGGGTTATTTTCCAATGGGCACAAACAGTGGACTCTGGTTTTGGCAAAGTGTGGTGATATTTTCCCGCTGGTTTATGTAGAAAATATTTTCCGACGACTTTCTGCTCGCTCTTTGCTCGGATGAAGAGAACGGTGCCAAATAGACCCGGAAACGGAGGCGGATTATTGTGGTTCGTCGGCATTTCATTGCCGCAGGGTACATTACACCCGCGTTGCACCCGTCAAAACCGGTCCGAAAAGGCTGCTTGCAGGGATCGATCCCCTGGAAAAAGTGTTGGTTTTCACTGGCTCTGGAAGGACAGGGGGTGTGGGAAGGCACCAGAATAGGTTGACACCCTCTGAGAACAGGTTTTCCGGACCAAAAACTTGTCGGAACGCACGCCAGGATCACCGAGAAAATGGACGAATTATGATCCCAAAGTGAAGAAGTTGTCAATTCCTGGTGAAAACACTATGGGCGCGCCAATCGCGCCAAACGCGCCATACAGGGTTTTCTGGCGCGGCCTGGTGCGGCTGGCGCAGGAGCCACACTGCCCTGCACGCGTTACTACAAGTGAACCCTTCTAATACCCGACATCTCCACGGCGTCAGATGTTGACTGTCTCCGGAGCGTCGTTCATCGGGTTGCCGCCGGAAGTTACTACGAGCCTGTGCAGTACTGCCCGCCGATGAGGAGGTAGCAAGTGTGACGAGAAATCTGGCACTTGGACCGTCTGTTTTGGAAGGGATGCGCGGGAAGATGAAGAAGGTCCTCCAAATCGCTACTCATCCAAACGTGCGGGACGAGAACAGTCGACAAAGGTCTGCTGCAAAGAAGGAGAGTTGCCTTCGGTTCCACCGTTGCCGAATCTGATTGTCAGTGCGTCTAGGTCGAGAAAGACTGTTGTGGAACAAGTCCAAGCAGGAGGAAGCTGACCTGGTGGCTGGCAGAAAGAGGAAACGAGAAGGCCTGCTCGTATCGATTCGCTCCGATTCGACTGCACGAAGGAGTGGTCGAAAGTCCTGTTGCTGCAGCAGTGTCGTGCCAGGGGACGAAATCAACAATGGGGCGCCTTCAGAAGAAAGATTTACTGACGTCGATAGGGTATAAAAACATCGACTTTCCGAGGAAGCACTATCGGGCAGCTTTACAGAAGCACGATGCGGAGATTATTACCCGATCCCGCCCCCGAAGCTGCGAAGAAAGGGGAAGACGAAGAAGTAGCTGCCGATCAAGTGCCTCAGCTCCTTGACAAACCCGAGTTGTATTTCATTAATAGACTGACATCGCCCCACTCTGTTTCACATTCACGTCAGTTTTGTGCATTTCTTGTTTTGCTGACACTGGTACCTCCTAGCCATTCTTGCAGTACCGCAGATGTCCAGCGTTTTGGTTGTATTTGCCCTTGTTCCCCCGTTGCTTGCTTTCTTCTGCGCGACTTGTTTGTTGACGAAGACGGCGCAAACAAGTAGACCGTTGAGGCAGCAGACCATGGAGACTCGTCCCATGACCTTTTCGCACCGCCGGACATCCAGAGCTCTATGCAGTACATTTTGAGCACATCGCTACTGAACGTCCATTTAATCCTTCGGTGCGGTTGCCTTCGGAGCCGTAGCGCCGCTCCGGTGTGCGAATTAAACTCATGTTGAATGCGCTGTTTTACGAAACGCACTTCGGCTACGTTCCTTGGCCGGACTGCTGACGCTACGGGATCCTCGGTTGTGCTCCTTAGCTGGATGGCTTGCTCGATGGGATGAGCTGGGCACAGCGCGGTGCTGTGGGGTGAGGCGCGGACTGGAACGGTCTCTCCTCCCGTTTACGCTGGCCACACGCGCGGAAGCGCAGCTGGTGAAACAACGTCCTCCTTCAACCAGCTTGCGAGCTCCTTTTCCACCACACCTTGCTCAAGGACACGCCTCCGCGAACCGCCGCGAATCCCAGCGTCGTTTAGACGCTGTGGGAGCTTTTCCTGAAGCTGCTGGGAAGATACACTGGGAGTGCCACCGCTTGCTGCTTCGTCGGGTACCTTTTTAAACCTTCCTTTGTTCCATTATGCAGCAAGAATTGCGGAATACATCACACTCGCCACGGTCATCTTTTCTGGCAACTCGGTGTCCATAGGGCTGAAGCAAGCCGGCTGATCGCGCTACGAACTTGGCCGACATCCAGCTTGTCGGATGATCCAACGCCTAACTTCACAAAGTTACACGAAAAGCGGGTACATGACGAAGGTTGCCCCGAGGAGGCGTGAACTTCCCAAGCCATTGCAACTCTGAAAGAGGTTGTCGAGAACTTCGTCAAGATGGTGACGAAGACTGGTGGATGAGGATGAGTGCAAGACAGATGGTACGTTCAGCGAAATGTGCGCCTGTTTTTCGAGGAGCGCTTTTTTCAGAGCCTTTTGCGCGGGCAGACGCTACCACGAGGGAAAGAAAAACGAGAGTATTTGTTGCCCCTCCTCCCTTCCAAACTCAGAAAACCCGAAACCTGGAGAAAACATTGCCGAACAAAAATGAAAAAAAATCTGGGTGGAGGTCAGATTTTGCTAAGTACACCCAGCGTTTAAATCACGTACACCCCTGCTCTGCGCTGCCAGTAACTGCCAGTAACAGCCAGTAACAGCCAGTAACCGCCAGGTAGACTGCCATGGGACATAAGCTAAAATCAAACGCACCATAAATAGTTATTTTTGTCCCGCCCGGTAAAAAGAGTTTACTTTTAAATCCCGCGCCCCACGTATTTGACCGGTAATAGAAACGTGTTCTTACTTTTCCCTTTCTTCTAGGCAGTTCCAGGGAAAGCCTGCTGTGGTTGACCGTCACGTTCCTGGACCAGGAGCGGAGCGGCCTTTTTCTTCTCTCTTCTTTCCCGCAGACCCGACAAATGCGACGAGGGCACAAACCTTTTCCTTTCCCCCCCGTCTCTTTTCCATTCTTGCATATCAGACCTGCATCAAAAGCATTCGAAAAGAAAACAAAAGAGACCTTGCGCGGTGTCACGGGATGTTTGGCAGCCGCTGCTAAACACAGTGCATGCTAATCCATGTGGTTCATGTACTTAAAAGAACTCAATGCTAACGAACATACCGTGGGCGGCGCCGAAGCTTTACCAGTTTCGGCTGACACCATTTGCGCGCTTAACCATGGTTAAGAAGACGACTGAAAGCACAGACACAAACCAAGATACCTCAAAGCATTTGCAAAATAACACGAAAAGCCTCTCGGCAAAAACCCGTTTTCACATTTCTTCTTTTCTCTAGGCAGTTCTCGTCAGACAATACGAAGAGCAGAAACTCCTTCCACCCGCCTTCCAACCCTGCTCCCCCAATGACCTCACAACCTCATCCGCTGCCGTATCCAGAGATACCCCCTCGACCGCAAAACTTCCTAGTTCTCCCCCGCCCGAGGACATGCCCCTGACTTCCTTCGGTGCGCTGCCGTGCTGGCGTTCCCTGAGCCGCGACCGGCCGAGGAGATCCACGAGCGGCAGGACTAGGGCAGCGCGCGTACGACATGCCGTGCGCGTGCGCACGCCGTGGCCGTGCGCAGTTTTTTGAGGCACACGGCTAACGTTCTGACCAGTTGGCCCACAGTGTCGAGAGAACAGTACCCGGGACAGAATGGTAGAAAGGGCACCTGTGGACTCCCACATTAAGTTGTTGTCGCAGCGCAAACATCCGCCTCGAGCAGGAAAGGTGTCGAGGACTCCCCGTCGGAGTAAAGTTCGGACGTCGGATCCGCGGCGACGGCTCCGCAGGCAACCACACCGAGGAAGACTTTAGTAAATTTATATCCCGGATAACTTTAACTCTGTCGAAGTAGGTGTGAAGATTTTGCGACCATTGTCGATGGAAAATATCGAACAGGCAGAGGGGGGTGTCCGCGTTTTTTCGGACACACTCTATGATTGTTGAGGCAGCGAGAAAATAGATGCAGTGGTGGCTGCTTTATGGCAGCTAAACGCTGAGCGTCGGGTTCGTAAAGTGGACAGGAACGGACCTGCAGGCGTATATCCGCAAATGAGCTCACCTAACTGGGCTAAATCTTTGAATCCTGATCCAACTGACGACCTCTTTTGTTAATGCCTGCCCTCTTCCTTCACAAGAGCTTCACATACAATGGTGCCGAAAAACCAGCACCAAACCCTGCATGCTACCCGACTGGAAAGGAGCCTAGCCGATACATGAGAGAAATGAAATGACAGAGACCAGACCAAGCACAAGATGGAAAGAGCGCTTCAAGCTGGGTCGCAGAACAACTTACAAGCGGGGAAGAAGATCCGCCTGAGCTTTCTGAAGGAGCGGCATTTATCTTACAAATGGAGGCAAGGCGACGAAGTCCGCGAGTTCGACACCAATGAGCCGGCGACTGAGGTGTATGGCTTCCATCACAACCAGCGCGTGTTAACGACAAAAGGACGGTTTGCTGGGCGCGAAGGTGTTATCGTAGGTATGTACCTTCTCCAACCCCGCCTACTTGTCTCACCCCTTCCACCATTTCCCCGCTGTTGCCCTGACGGGTCTTAACATCCTCACATTGCCGCACGTACCTGTGTTCAGAAAGATACCGGACCGGATAAAACTTGGACTGAGAGCATGTTCAGACTGGAAGTTTGTAAGTTCCCCAGCCTTTTTCCGCACAAAGTTTGAGCCTTTCATTGGGCAATCATTGTTAGCGGTCGCTGGATCATCCGTCGATGCAACAATCTTGTTGGAAATCTGATCTGGAGCTGACTCCTCTTCAATTATGCTCCTCATCCTTTTCCACTTAGGAACGCGCAGTGGCTGGCTTTGGAGGCACGACAAGGGAAACCCTGGGGCGACCGCGTTTTTTGCGCGGAACCGAAAGGACCTGGAAGATCGATACGGGCTACGTGATGTGGACGCAACACAGGGGACGAGCATGGTGCAACGGAAACTGCCAAACAATAAGCTGCACACGAGCTCTCTGTCGAAGAGGTGGGCTGGAGCGAAGGTCCCTGAGGATGTTTGCCAGCTACCGTTCTTTAGTGCTTTGACCGAGGCGAATTTCGTAGAAGCTGTGCTGCGCAGCTTATGTCGTGATCTCCGTGAGAGCTGTGCAGACAGCCCCGTGTCGACCGCTCCTCCACGCCTTCTAGCGGAGTTAAGCGTCTTTGCAGACAACGCAGGTCCTAGTTCTTCGACTCATGCCAACGCGGCAGATGAGTTTTTTGCAGAAGCATTCGACCATGTAACAGATCTGTTGCCAACTGCCTGCAACGCGGACCGCTTCCTGCGGCTTGTTGTCGATCTCTGCTTCCGAATCTTGCCGCTGCATCGACTGCGCGAAGGTCCGTAATTTGTTTCTCGCTGCCCACCGATCGATGTGGCGGATTTTCTTTTGTTAGACCACCACGCGAACGAGAATCAAAATTCGTCTTTGAAAGAAGCATCACATGCAGATGCGGTTGACGGAAGCTGCGCACACGAAGACCTGTTCCGATGGGAGACGGCGGAAACTCAAAGTGCAGCGGTAGGCAAGCGTGCACCGAGAGGTCAGCAAGCGACGATTGCCTTGCTGCTGAGCGCGGCGCCACTTTTAGTACGGCCTGCTGGGGCGAAGCTTCGGTGTTCTGTTAGAATGCAGCCAGGGAAAGAGAAAGAAATACAGAGAAAGCTGAGAATGGGTGCCTTCATCTGCTTTGCTGAGCCAGTGCTCGCGTGGTGGGAATTCGTAGACGACAGCAACGATTTGACAGGCAACCCGGACGATCGCCTCTTCTTATCGTTGATAGGGAGCGTTCACGGGTTTTCACCTGAAGATAGCCGCACTGTTCTGCTGCCCCCCTTTTCCTGCTGGGACGTTTCCAAAGTTGGTTCCAGACAGCAAATGCCCATAAACGAATTTGAGCGGAAGCAGGTCCAACTCCAGGGATCGATGTACACGCTTTCCTGGCGAAACCCACCAGTCCCCTCGGGCTTTCTGTGGCACAGAGAAGGGTTCGGAATGAACAGAGCCCGGGAAAACAAGGAGACTGAAGGAGTACTCGCCGGACAAAGCACGGTGCCGGTCAATACAGAGGAAGGCGGTAGGCACGCAACGGCTACTGTTGAGGTGTTGAGATCGGACTTCGTGAGGAAGATTCTAGAAGATGCTGTGACAGCGGTGAAAGAGCAGCTCGGCCGGCGCACAACAATCCCGATGCTTACGTGCGCTTCCACCAAAGTCGCGAAGTCATCGCCCCGTTTACCTTCTTTCAAGTCAGACTGCTTCGAGCCAGGTGCACCACAAAGCCCTTTGACAAAGTCACGGCCTCGCAACCCATTTGGGATTGGGTTGGACAAGGTAGAGTCCACGAGTAACTCCGCCTCTGTTCGGGGCATACGCCGACCCAGCGCTTCTTTTCATGCCGCCCTGCACGCCAAATACCTGACCGGCGACTCGTGGGTACCATTTATTATGCCTCAGCGAGGGCTCGTTTTCTTCGACGTCTCCCGATCTTCTTTAGCAGCATTCGGACTCGTGCCAGGCCAGCGCTGCATGTTCCACAACGGTCCAAAGACCGGTACGGTCACCACAATTCTAGGTATGTTCAGGATATCTCGATGTCTCGACTCTGTGCCAGCGGAGGGCCACCTGATATTTGTTATTGATGTGGACGAATTGGTGCTGCTCTGTCACGGATGTCCATGAAGCCACCGTTATGCTTTGTCCTTTGCGTTAGCTGTCTCAAACGCATTCGGCTACCTCACCTCACTTCCACACGATGCAGGTGTTCTTGACGATCGCCTCTGGCACCACGAGGATCACGGGGACCCGAAACCATTTACGCAACACTCTTACAAAGCCATCATCCGGCATTACGGACTAGAGCTTATCGGTTGGGACCCCGTGACACCTTACCCGCTGGGTTCAACTGTCGAATACGATGGTGTGTCATATCACATAAACCAGCGCTTGCTCGATCTTGGCCACGTGTACCATGGGGAAGTCCTACGTTACGCGTCGGGAAACCTGCGCGGTAAAACCGTGATGATCCTGGGTTGCACGGGACCAGGTGTACATCAGAAAGTTCTCGCGACACAAGAAGTCGAAGAAATGGCCGGCGACTGCATCGTGCGTTTCAAGGAAGAAGAAGCTTCAGACAGATTTAGTGAAGAAGATCGGTTAGAAAGCTTAGGAAGCGGGGATTCTTCTGAGGATTCAGATTCCGAAGGAACAAGGCAGGTACGAGAGGTTATGATACACAGGTACACTGTCAACTACCTCTTGGTGGGTACGCGAAAAGTGCTTCCTGAGGTGTTGTATCGATACACTGGTGTGGGCACAGGGCAGGCTGTAAAAGAAGGAGTCTTATTCGATGGCGACCGAGTCCCGGCATCCCCTACGAGAAGCCTAAGAAGCCGAGTCTTGCTCATGAACAGCCTTCGAAGAATGCGTCCAGGAACTGCCCCGGAGCAATCGAAGAAGCAGTTGGACCCTAACGGGCCGCTACGACGGTCCCTTCTGCAGCTGATTGCCGAAAACTTCGCGCCTTCCGATTCTTTTTCAACCGGACACGAGCAAATGGAAGGAGATGCCTGGCAAGCACCCGCACATTTGGGAGAAGCCACAGAATCGCAGAACGCTCGGGGCGTTACTTCTAGGGACCTTGACACCAAAGGAGCTCCCTCGCGTTCGTGCGGAACGAGTACCTTACATGCTCGCCGGGTTGCAAAGCAGGCTGCCTTTGAGGTCAGAGCCTCCTATTGTGCTCCCTTTGGCGCTCTTCACGGGCAGTGGGTGAAAGTGGTAGCAGGATACCACGTGGGACTCGTGGGGGTAGTTCTCGGTTGTGGGATCTCCCCCCTACTGCGGAAGTTGTACGCGGTACCCATAGGGTGCGACGCCGGGGGGCGGATGGCTTCGACGGATCCGGTAGAGTTGGAGGGCGGTTGCTTTGTTGTCATTGCCCACGGCCTGACATCTCTGTTGCCTGCAGGAAAAGACTTGCTCTGCGACCATCCAAGACGGGCCGTCTCGTTGCATCTCATGAAAGAGCACGCGAGTGGGTTACGAAGGGACACCGTACTGCGTCATTTGTCATTCTTTGGCGAGCACATAACCTTTGAAACAGGGTATCCTGCGTGCAACGTCTTCCGCCTTTATAATAATCAGGTAATAGCATGGCGGCGTAAGCGACCCAAACAAAGGGGATCCAGCAAAAGAGAGAGTCCACGCGGTGGCGATGCTTGTGTGGACCCGCATGAGTGCTGGAGGGGGTTAGTAGACGATTGCCAGAACGGCCGCGTCTTTTCTCGAGTGGTTGGCGTGTCTTGGGGCGAGCTCTGGCGAGTTGACATGTGCAAAAAGTGTGATGAAACCGACGAGGTCACCCCGGTGACACCCAGAGGCGCGTTGCCGTGGTGTGGGAGCTCGTGGGAAGAACTTCAGCAAGGGTACGAGATGGAGGTTGTGGGTTCTTGTGAATCTGGAAGTAGCTGGTCTCCTGTGCGGTTGACGGATTCATTGCTCAATACTTCTGAAGCGACGCTCGGTACGTGGATGGGAAAAGACTTTTCTCTGCCTTACGTCGCCTGCTTCGATGTTGACAATTTTCTCAGTTCTGGTATCTGTACTACTGAAGAACGGAAAAGAGTGGGCTTGGACACACGAGACGCAACAATTAAAAGCATAGATGATAGGGCGAGCCTCAATTGCCTCGTTTGCTGCGTGACGAAGAACTCGAGTCCGTTTATGCGTACGAGACAAGCCTCATCCGGTGGCGTACATCGCCGGTATCTATGGAAGAAGCAGGTCAGGGAGTACTATATCGTCGGAGCTCTCCAAGGGATTCTGTGGGGCTCCCATCACTTAGGCTCAACAACAGCCTTTCCGATACCCTCCGACGCTTTACAAAGCTGTACCTTGTACTCGCCGGGAGACACAGTTGTCCGTGATGGCTTGGAGCAAGTTGTGAGTGCGGCCCCCCTGCCACATACCATCAATGACCAAAGACCGAATGTTGGTCGCGAGGTGGCCATGGAAAAGTACCCGTGCGTTCAAGTACACCGGATTCTGAAGGCTCCAGCTGGTCTATCAGAAGAGATGAGAAAGCCGGATGGCATGCTCGTGGCGCATCGTCGCGAACCCGGCTTCGACAGTTCGGACGCAAGTTCAAACATTCTTGTTAGCAGTTGTGAAACCGATACAGCTCGCCAGAGCGGCTGCCAGCGAGTACATCTCGAAAAGGTGGTGGCCTCAATGACGTCGTTGGTGACGCACCGAGAAGAGAAAGAGATGGCAGCACGGTTTCAGCACTTCGGCCCGTTGTCGGCCACCGTGGCAGATTGGGTGATGCGGGGCCTTATCAGAGAGCCCGCGGCGAACGAACGGAGGCTGTTCCCAAAGAACTATGAAGAAGTTGCGGCCCGACTAGTGGCAATCGAGAAGCTTCAGGGAGTGCCTATTGAGGCACCAACAGCGCAGGCTTACTTTGCAAGTCAGTTTTCCTGTCTGCAAACAGAAGAAGCTGCCTCCCGCATTACGCTCGATGACCTGCATAGTTGTTACCTCAGAGCAATCCTCAACGAAGAACGCATCCACAAAGATGAAGAGCGACACCCATCGGAAGACTCTCGTGGTCCTGATTGCGCAGCAGCTCCGACATTAGTGCAAGCTGTTCTTACTGAAGAAGAAGAAGAACATGTAGCTGAAGAGAGTCGTGCTAGAACAGACGGCGTGCCCTCCGATGAAGCGTCCCGACAAGGCTTGCCAGAGCAGGATGAGGGTCCTGCTACTGAAAGAACAGACCAAGGGAAACCCACAAATGACCTTTCGGTACACGTGTCTCCTTCGTATCTCACAACAGAAACGAAGCCGACTTCACCTCGCAAAGGCCGCACACATCTGCGAAGAGAGCTAAATTCCTCTCCCGTGGCGCGTGTCTCACCTGCGGCTGTGTCTCTGGATCCGCAGGACAACCCACCATCGTCACCCGAGAGAGGCGGAGAAGGTTCCCAAACTGACAGCAAACTTTCGCCGCTGAAACCAGTTTTCTTGACCCTCGCTGCGATTGCCGACATTCAGGAAAGCACTTCTTGGTCCCCCGTGAAACCCTTGTTGTACACCCTTGAAACAAGCGACCAGTTTGTCTTAGAAACGGACCCGCCAACGGTGGAGAAGAGGTACGGATCTAGGTTGGTGCCCGGTAGCCTGCTTCAGTACAGCACCGGCGACTTGAAAGGGCAGACCTGTGTAGTGATTGGCCTCGGATTTGGGGGTCGACTATGGCGATACGAGAGGGAAAAGAGGGTCGGGTTGTTCCCGTTTCTGGGTAAATCAGAGGAAGCGGTTTTTGTTTTGCACCGACTCAAGCATTTGGGCAATGTCGGAACACCGGTTCGGAAAGTGTGCAGTGATTCCGAACTCCGGGAACAGGGTCGGGATTTTGGTGTGAGCGAGTCAAGTCCACGAGATGGCAGCGAGTTGCCCACGTGTGACCTGTTTGAGTTCCCTCTTGATTCCAGCATCGGCTCTTTCGACACGAGCCTCTCTGCGTGTTCAGCTTTTGGAGCGGTGCACGGCGAACGGTTTTACTGCAAAGCTGGCGACTTCAAGAATCAAGTCGTCACCGTGATTGGCGTTTTGAAAAATACGCTGCACCTCTCTGCTGACTGGTCGGGCGCCCTTCCCTTTTCAGACAGCACCCCCCTCAATCGAAGCGCGAACTACTCCTTCCTGTACCGAGCACCCGTTCGTTCGTGGACGCCAGAGTCGCCCCTGTTGAAGTTTGGCGACCTTTTCTTCGACACCTCCCCAACATCGTTGGCACCCTTCGGCGTCACTTCTGGGGACTGCATTGCCGGTGGAGGTCTCAGTGAAGAAGCAGTCGTAGTTGGCGTGCGTAGGGCAGTGTTGTACTATGCTCACCGGAGTTCGGTCAGCAGAGGTGTGTCTCATCCCTTTGCCGACGGTAACCCGTTCCTCTCAAGAAACAAACCGCACCTTGCGGGAGACCGCGTGAAGTTGCCACCAGAACCCGTTGTGTCTGTTAAAACCAGCTTCTATCCTGGGACATCCACAGCCTTCCGGTTCCTCGGTGCCTGTTTGGGGCAGGTGTGCCTCTTTGACACCAGTGACTCAGCAATGGCACACTTTGGATTCAAGCACGGACAGCGCGTTCGTATGACGAAGAATTGTCCACGCGACAGAGCGGTGTCCACTTTGATCGGAGTGAAAGACAAGCTCCTCTGGCGACTCGTCGACGCCGATGGGTTTGCTTCAGCATGCAATGGAGCGTACAGCGCAACGGACGTTCAGCAGATGTGGGCTCCGGTGGTCATTGGTGTAGTCACCGTCAGTGAATTTGTCGGTTAAGTGTTTCTAAACACACCCTCGGATTGCCACGTTTTGCCCCAACGCTGCCACTGAGTTAGTGGGGTGACGGGTTGTGATCAGAATTCCTAATCGAGGAACAAAACAAAGCGCCGTATTCGTGTCAGGATGCCAGATTTCGGGCGTTCTCCTCTCAGCTCCGCTCCCCCCTTCGAAGGGCCTTGTACCTTTCCAGGTACTCCACATCCTAGGTGAGCAGGCAGTCCTATCTCTTCGCGTTCTTCGATCCAGCCACGTCTGTATTGCGCGCACGGTACTCGTTTGTGCTGTTTCGAGAAGGTTTTCAATCTCGTGATCCAAGTCTGTCCGAAGAGCCTCAATGTACGGTAGAATGGCTCCAATAGAATGAGAGGTGGGAGGGTGCCGAAAGCGCAAAAAGCGGTGAGGGCAAAGGATGTCCAGACATCGTAATGCGCGGTGTCAAGCTATAGACGATGACTTGCATGCAGCTCGCGGTGGGTATGATGATGACTACCTGGACGAGTACGATGACGACGAGCGGCGCATTGATCCAGAAGACGGTGGAGCGTACACATTAAAAGAGTTTCTTGAGTGCTACGGCGATAGAAAAGAGTGGGATCGCGCCTTGCCCGAAGGCGCGAAGGTGGAACCTACTGTGACACTCCGACTCAGTGTGCGTAAAGAATTCCATGGCGAGCTTTTCGGCGCGAAAGGTATGCACTGATTCTGTTTTCTTTCTTTGTTTTATGTGTAAACTGTCACGGTCTGCTACTACCATGACCAGTTATGGCCAGATCCGAGATTTGATGGCGGACATGCGATGGAGGCCACCGCAGAAGACAGAGCGGTCGCCGCGAAAGTTGCGAAAAAGCATCAAGGGCATGGGATTGGATCCGGAAGACAGCAGAACGGCAGACCACGCAGGCTGCGCGGCGCATGCTGCAAGGTGAACGCACTGCGGTCCAACGACCGACTCATGTGCGCAGCGCCGACGTGCCACGTCGAAGCTTGCTCCGACCACTGCACCTTGTGTCCATGCGCTGGTCGACGATGCACACGGCGGCAGCCCCATCCTTAAGTGCAAATACTGCCGACGGGTCACTGCTGCTGTGTGCGATCGGATCGGCGCCGCCGAAGCGGCTGTCTTGAGTCACTCGTTTTCTGTACAGTTGGCTCGCCCCGAACTAACGACGCATCCTACTACTGGTTGCGAAAAATACGGGGACACACAGTTGAACGTCAAGGCTGTGATCGGACTGAGAGAACTACAAGCAATTCAAAACACCCAGGTATACTGCCGGAGCTGCAGAAACAGCACGGGGTAAAGGTCACGGTCCCTCCCGGCAAAACACCGTCCGACGCGGTCTCCGTAGAAGGCAAGGAGTCGAAGGCAAATGCGGCGAAAGCCGCAATCTTGGCCCGGGTGCAGCTGCTGGAACAACAGCAGCGTTTGAGAGAGGCTGCCAGAGACATACGAAGCGGCGGGCTGGCCACGTCGCAGGAAGTGCTAGAGGAGTGGCCGACGCTGACAACGCAGAAGCCGCTGACAGTCACGTATGATGTAGAAAAGACCGCACACGAAGCCATCCAAAAGCGAATAAACGACATCGACAAGCGGTTCAACTACGGGAAAGATGAGCTGGGTAAGTACCACGCTGACGGGTCTCTCATTGGCGACACCTTTCTGAGCGTGCCCCCGCTGTACGATCCTTCGACGCTCATCACCATTACGGGGCCCGCCAGTAAAGTGCAGCAAGCGGTGCGGACCTTCAACGGGTTTCTTAACTTCTCGAAGCTCATGCCGATGGTTCGCCACGTGAGCCGATCAGACCAGGAAGAGAAGAAAGAGCAGGAACAGGCGAAGGTGTGTACACGACATGATTCTGATTTCTGCGACCCCTCCCCCGTAGTCTGCACACACTTGCCCACGGAATCCAACACGCACAGAAAAATGCGAAGAACAAAAAGAAGGAGAATAAAGACACGAAGCCGCAAGAAGAGAAGGTCAAGGAGCACGTGCCCAAGGGAGTCGACAGCAGCACTCCGGCTCAGCCCGAAGGGAGAGGAGAGCCTGTGGGAAGAGGCGAGCCTGTCGGTCGTGGTGCTGGGGTTTCGCCTGCGGGGAGAGGAGAAGGAATCGCGTCAGGGGGAAGAGGCGACGGCGTGCCGGCTGGGCGAGGTGGGCCAATGGGTAGAGGGGAAGGAGTTGACGCAGGGGGCAGAGGGCAGCCGATCGGGCGTGGAGACACACCCCTTCCACCCGCCACGACGAGCAGCACGAGTGCCGGCAGAGGAGAAGGGGTCGATTCAGCAGGCAGAGGCCAGCCCCCGGGTGGGGGTAGAGGTGTTGAGAGCACACTGAGCGCGGACGGCTCCAGTGGAAGCGGTAGAGGAAGCGGGTCTTCAGAAGCCTCGCGTGGTGTCGACGTGCCCGCAAGTAAACCGGCCCCCGGCCACGGCGAGGCGCTGCCCGTGGCCCCAGGAACACCAGCCGCCGAGCAACCGACAGCGTCTGGACGCGGGTATTCGTCCCCGACCGTTGCGCCCAGCAGCCGTGGCGCGCCCGTCACACCAACCACCCCGTCATCTACCACCTCTTCGGGTAGAGGCGTCGGTTTGCCACCTGGCGGCTCTGCTGCTGGTAGGGGACGCGGGCTGGATGTGAGTAAGAAGGGCAGTGGCCGAGGGGCCCCCATTGGGAGCCCCGTGACGCCTGCTCAAGGAACGCCTAAAGAACCCACCGAGCCAGGCACCCACGCAGTTTTGGATCAGAGGAGAAAGCCACGACGAAACGAGTAGACAGCCATATCCCTATCGAAATGGAGACAGGAGGCCTCTCCACACGAGTACACGAAGGCAATATTCCTGCTGTATTGTTGATCGCAACGTTGTCGCGTCAAGTTCGACTGGTGTGCCGACTGCTGTTGATCCTTCGGTCTCAGTGCAGCCTATCTACGTGGAAATGATGCACCGTGCAGTTACCATCGAAACCCATCGTAAAGAAGACCTTGCAAGTATTGCCCGCGTTGATCTCGTTCTCCTTCGCACTTCTTTGTTTTGGCGGCTTTGCTTCTGAACCCTGCTAGCCCGGTGAAGAAACGTATTTCAACAGTGGGTGTCCAGCACAGAGAATAAGTTCACGGGGCGAGTATCCGGGTCAAGAAACCATCTTGCCCACTTTCCTCTGAAAAGAAGCCGTTCGCGGTTTGGTACAGAGGATTAGAGCTGCCCTACCTGGTTATGAAGCCTCGACGCTGCTCCGTGACGATACAGAGCTAGGTCTTGGTCGCGTGAACCGTGTTTGTGTCCGCCACCATAGTTTGCTTTTCTCTCGTTGACAGCAAGGCATCGTTTGCCTCGCGTCTGCCCAGGTGCTCCGTGTTTGCTTCGAGTTCTCTTCCAGGTGTCCGCCAATTTTCTCTTAACTGAGAGAACACGTGTCCTGTGCGTACACAGCGACGAGATCGTGTGCTTTTCTTCTTTACTACTTTAAACCTTCTTACCAGATCTCCAGAATCGACGCCTACGCGTTAGGTGGTGCGCGTAGTGCTTCGTCCCAATGCAGCGTTGAAGGAGCTTTAAATGCGCAAGGCACAAGCCTTACCCAGGCCGAGCCGATTAACACGCGAACTTCGCTGACCCAGAAGAAAAAGACAGAGTGAGAACAGGCGGCGTGTCGACCAACCGGCACGCGTGGACAAAGGTGGGTACAAGCAGACCCCACGGCGACAGAGACGCTGGGCGGAAAACGAGCACCACCCACTAAGAAAATGCCACCCGTAGACTTTGAATCCAGGGACCCTCAAGCGAACCTGCGCTCCACAAATCAGATAGCTAAGTACATGAATGTTAGGACCACCCTTAGCGAGTCTAGAGGTAACCTTTTGCTCAGTCCGGCGTTTTTGCCCAGTCCGGCGTTTGTGCAAACCCGAACCTTTTTGTCCAGTCCGGCGTTTGTGCAAACCCGAACCTTTTTGTCCAGTCCGGCGTTGGTGCAAACCCGCACTTTTTTGTCCAGTCCGGCGTTTGTGCAAACCCGAACCTTTTTGTCCAGTCCGGCTATTGTGGAAACCCGAGCCTTTTGCTAGTCCGGCATTTGTGCAAACCCGAACCTTTTTGCCGCTCCGGCGTTTGTCCAACCCGAATCTTTTTGTCCAGTCCGGCATTTGTGCTAACCCGCACCTTTTTGTCCAGTCCGGCGTTGCAAACCCGAACCCGTTGAACCCTGATGATGCCAAGCTCGGCATTTGGTGGCAAGTTCGGGCCTGGTGCTAAGTTTGGGATGATAGCAAGTTCGGGGCGCGGGGAGGGCCCCCCCGGACCCCCCCCGGAAAACCCTGATGCTAAGTTCGGGATGATGGCAAGTCGGGGGCCCTTATCCAGGGGGGAGGGCCCCCCTGGTGAACCTTTGTGCTGAGTGCACTGAGTGCGGACCCGGAAAAAAGTCCACCGGCGGGAACCGAACCTACCACCCGTAGGTCAGGAAGGTCGTCGACTGACGACTGTGCCACGCCGTTGCCCGCCGCGAGAAATTTTTTCGACGAATTGTGAATTCTCAAAAGTACCATGAAAAAACGGGAGAGAAATGTCCGGGGTGGGGGTACCCCACGGCCTGCCCCGGAAAAGTGGGATAGCTCGCTAGATCGAGAGCTAAATTTGAGAATTTCAAATTTACCAAACCTCTAGACTCGGAAAATGGCTATAAACCACCACCCCCTCCACTACCAGACCGGCGGAGGCCGCCGCAAAAAGATTTCTTACCTTTTCCTTATCTATGAACCAGCACCAATAACAACCACCCCCCCCTCCACAAGGAAGAGTTTTTTTTTTTTTTTTTTTTTGGAGGGACTAAAAAAAGAAGAAACAACGACAAAAAACAAAGAAGAAAGGCGACACTTGTCTTCCTTTCTTCATCGCGCCTCGGCCGACGGGCGCGTCTCGCTTGTCATTCGAGCGTTCGGAGCAAGCTTGCATCTTATCTCAGCTACACGCACGAAGGCAACGCAAGTGAAAGATGGTGCGCCCCGAAAGCACGTCGGCGTACGCTGAGAATTTCCGGAACTACGGAGCGGAGGAGTACAGCCAGCATCGGAGTATCTCCCCGACCAGAAATGGGCCCTCGTATCCGTCCGGCCCGCGGCTGTCTTTGGACGCGAGGACGGAGTACACGGAGGAGTACACGGCCAAGTCGGTCCCCCGCCTCGTAAGCGAAGCCGGTACGGAGTACCCGACGAGCCAGGTCCCCGTCGACCCGGCGCACTTCCTCAGCAGCAAGCAACACGATTTCGCCGCTCCGGACGCGTCGGCCTACGCTCAAAACAAGCATCATGCCCCTGTTCACACCGGCGAAAGACCTGAAGTCGAACCTGGGCATTTCACCACAAGCAAACAGAAGGACTACGCCGACTACGGTCCGGACGCGTACCATGCACATCCGGCTCGCCAGCCGTACCCGGATGCTGATGGAGTTCAGGCTGATCCCAGTCACTTCGTCTCGAGCAATGCTCAGGACTTCCATGCGCCATCCTCCTCCTCGTACGTGAAAAGACCACGAAACGCGGTGCCCGACAACGAAGCGGTGGCGGTTGACCCCCACCACTATCTTTCCAGCAAGCAGGCGGACTATGCTGATCACGGCCGCGAAGCGTACAGTGTCGAACGAGTACGCCCTCAGATGCACGAGTCCGAGGTGATCCCCACGGAGCCGGGCCACTTCACCACGAGCAAGCAGCGGGACTTTGCCCAACCGGACGCGTCCGCTTACGCCAAGCGCAACGTGGACAGGTACCCAGCCTCCGACCCGGTGGTGGCTGACCCGAGCCACTTTGTGACCAGTAACAGTGCGAACTACCCAGCACCTGATGGCTCCGCGTATGAAAGGGAGGCGGCTCCGGCTCTTGCGGAGATGCAAGGCATCCCCACCGACAGAGACCACTTCGTCACCAGCAAACAAATGGACTACGCGGATTACGGCGCCGGTGCGTACAACACGGAGAGAGGAGTCGGCAAGCAACCGGAGCAACACGCGGTGACGACGGATCCTCACCACTTCGTCACGTCGAAGCAGACAGACTACCAGCAACCCGGCCCGGAAGCGTACAACAGGGGCGTCCACGGAAACCAGTACGCAAACAGTGAAGGAATCCCGACGGACCCCGCTCACTTCGTGACCAGTCAACAACGTGACTTTGCAGACTACGGCAGGGAGGCGTACTCACCGCACAGAGAAGACCACACCGTCCGTGAGTACCAAGAAGTCGCCACTGACCCTGACCACTTCGTCTCGAGCAAGCAGAAGGACTACGCCCGCCCGGACTCCTCCGCTTACACGAAGAAACAATCTGTGCAGGCACATTCCGCCGAGGCGATCCCTACAGACCCGGACCACTTCGTTACCAGCAAGCAGAAGGACTACGCCAACTTCGGCCCCGACGCGTACAGCCACCAGCGGACCGGCCAGCAATACCCGGACGGCCCCGGCATCCCCACGGACCCGACCCACTTCGTGACGAGCAAGCAGCAGGATTACAGCGCCCCCGATCCGTCCGCTTACGCATCGCACGCAAGGGAAACCGTCGTCGAAAGCGACCCGATCCCCACAGACCCGGGCCACTTCGTGTCCCTCAAACAACGGGACTATGCTGACCACGGCCCCGCCGCTTACGCCACGCAGAGGGGCCAAGGCCACCAGCCCGAGAAGCACGAAGTGCTGACCGACCCCGGCCACTTCATGACCTCCAAACAAGTGGACTACGCCGCCCCTGACGCGTCTGCATACAACAAGCCCGCCGGCGTGGCAGCCCCGAGCCCCGGTGTGGTCTCCAAGGATCCCAACCATTTCGTTACCAGCAAGCAGCAGGACTACGCGCATCCGGGCGCAGAAGCGTATTCGCAGCAAAGGGCCGCGGATGTGCCCGAAAGACACGACATCCCGAAGGACCCGAACCACTTCCTGACGAGTAAGCAGGCCGACTACGCGGCTCCGGACGCGTCAGCTTACGAAAAGCGCCACGTGGGGCAAGCTGTTGACAGGGAGGCCATCCCCACCGATCCCAACCACTTCGTGACTTCCAAGCAAAGGGACCACGCCCATTTCGGCACTGAAGCGTACAGCCAACAGCGTGGCCTTCACGATCAGCCCGAAAGACACGCCATCCCGACAGACCCCGACCACTTCGTCACCAGTAAGCAAAAGGACTACGCCGCACCCGATGCGTCTGCCTACTCCAAGCAGGACCACGTTGCCGCACCATCCAGACAGGACATCCCGAAAGACCCGAACCACTTTCTCACGAGCAAACAAGCCGACTACGCCGCCCCCGACGCCTCTGCGTATGAGAAACGTCAGGCAGGCCAAGCAATCGAAAGCCACGCCGTCCCCACAGATCCGGACCACTTCGTGACCTCCAAACAGAGAGACTACGCCAACTTCGGGGCTGCAGCCTACAGTCCACAGCGTGATGCGCACAATCAACCAGAAAGACAAGCCATCCCAACCGACCCGAACCACTTCTTGACTAGCAAGCAGAAGGACTATGCGGCCCCTGATGCATCGGCCTATGCAAGGCAGGGCATGGCTGAGTCGCCTTCTCGTCAGGCCATCCCGACAGACCCGAACCACTTTTTGACCAGCAAGCAAGCTGACTACGCTGCTCCTGATGCCTCCGCGTATGAGAAACGTCAGACAGGCCAAGCGGTTGAAAGACACGCCGTTCCAACTGACCCAGACCACTTTGTGACCTCCAAACAGAGGGACTACGCCAACTTCGGTGCTGCCGCTTACAGCCCCCAGCGTGACGTGCACGGTCAACCAGAAAGAGAAGCCATCCCGACAGACCCGAACCACTTCATGACTAGCAAGCAGAAGGACTATGCGGCCCCTGATGCGTCTGCGTATGCAAGACAGGGCATGGCTGAGTCGCCTTCGCGTCAGGCCATTCCGACAGACCCGAACCATTTCTTGACCAGCAAACAAGCTGACTACGCTGCTCCTGATGCCTCCGCGTATGAAAAGCGCCAGACAGGCCAATCAGTCGAAAGACACACCGTTCCAACGGACCCAGACCACTTTGTGACTTCGAAACAGATGGACTACGCTAATTTCGGTGCTGCCGCATACAGCCCCCAGCGTGACGTGCACGGAAAACCAGAAAGAGAAGCCATCCCGACAGACCCGAACCACTTCATGACTAGCAAACAGCAGGACTACGCAGCCCCGGATGCCTCCGCGTATGCAAGGCAAGACGTGGCCGCGTCGCCTTCTCGCCAGGCTATCCCTACCGACCCGAACCACTTTCTTACAAGTAAGCAAGCTGACTATGCTGCTCCTGACGCCTCTGCATATGAAAGGCACCAGGTAGGCCAGGAGTTTCAAAGACACGCCATCCCAACGGACCCTGACCACTTCGTCACGTCGAAGCAGAGAGACTACGCCAACTTCGGAAGTGACGCGTACAGTCCCAAGCGAGATTTGCACGCCCAGCCCGAGAGGCAAGCTATCCCGACAGATCCTGACCACTTTGTCACCAGCAAGCAGAAGGACTACGCGGCTCCGGATGCCGCTGCATACACAAGACACGGCGTGGCTGAGTCTCCATCGAGACAGGCTATCCCAACCGACCCGAACCACTTCCTCACGAGCAAACAAGCTGACTACGCTGCTCCTGACGCCTCTGCATATGAAAAGCGTGATGTAGGACATGCACTGGAAAGGCATGCTATCCCGACAGACCCGAATCATTTCCTCACAAGTAAACAAGCTGATTACGCTGCTCCTGACGCCTCTGCATATGAAAGACGCCAGGCAGGGCAAGCCCCGGACAGGGAGACTATCCCGACAGACCCCGGCCACTTCGTGACCTCGAAGCAAAGAGACTACGCCAATTACGGATCGGAGGCCTACAGTCCGCAGCGTGACCTTTACGATCAACCGGAGCGACACGCCATCCCGACAGACCCTGACCACTTCGTTACCAGCAAGCAAAAGGACTATGCGGCACCGGATGCCTCAGCCTACGAAAAGCATGGTGTGGCTGCATCCCCTTCCAGGCAGGCTATCCCTACCGATCCCAACCATTTCCTCACGAGCAAGCAAGCGGATTACGCTGCACCTGATGCTTCAGCCTACGAGAGACACCAGGCCGGCCATGCACCGGAAAGACATACCATCCCTACCGACCCAGGCCACTTCGTTACTTCAAAACAACGAGACTATGCCAACTTCGGCCCTGACGCGTACAGCGTGCAACGCGACTTGTACGCACAACCCGAAAAACATGCTGTCCCCACCGACCCCGATCATTTCGTTACCAGCAAACAGCAGGACTACGCGGCTCCCGACGCATCTGCTTACGCGAAACCGGGGAGTGTGGCGTCTCCGTCCAGGCAGGCTGTTCCGACGGATCCGAACCATTTCCTTACCAGCAAGCAAGCCGACTACGCCGCGCCTGATGCGTCCGCATACGAGAAACGCCAGGTTGGTCAGGCACCGCAAAGAGCGACCATCCCTACTGATCCAGGCCACTTTGTTACCTCAAAGCAACGAGACTACGCTAACTACGGCACCGAGGCATACAGTCCCCAACGAGACCTCTACGACCACCCTAGCAGGCAACCGGTCCCCACTGACCCGGACCACTTTGTCACCAGCAAGCAAAAAGACTACGCAGCACCTGACGCCTCTGCTTACGCGAGGCAGGATCTGGCTGAGTCGCCTTCTCGTCAGGCCATCCCTACGGACCCCAACCACTTTTTGACTAGCAAACAAGCAGACTACGCTGCACCGGACGCTTCCGCTTACGAGAAGCGTCAAGCTGGTCATGCACCCGAAAGACAAACCATCCCAACGGACCCAAACCACTTCTTGACATCGAAACAGCGAGACTACGCCGCACCAGACCAATCCGCGTATGCCCGCCCAGATGGGTACGAAAGTGTTGCACGTCAACCGCAGCCTGCTGACCCCGACCACTTTGTCACCAGCAAGCAAAAGGACTACGCTGCACCGGACGCCTCCGCTTACGCCAGAAACGAAATGGGAGAGTCACCGTCGAGACAGTTTACTGCGACGGATCCCAACCATTTCATAACCAGCAAGCAGGCTGACTACGCCGCTCCCGACGCGTCTGCGTATGCCAGGCCGTCAGGTGCAGCTAGTCCCAGCAGAGAGATGGTCAGAGCGGATCCTGATCACTTCTGGACATCGAAGCAGAGAGACTACGCACCACCAGACCAATCCGCGTATGCCCGCCAAGACGGGTACGAAAGTGCTGCGCGTCAACCGCAGCCTGCTGACCCTGATCACTTTGTCACGTCTAAGCAGCAGGACTATGCGGCCCCCGACGCTTCTGCCTATGCAAGACATGAAGGTGCCCACAGTCCTGATAGAGAGCTGACGCGTGCCGACCCTGATCACTTTATGACGTCGAAGCAACACGACTACGCTGCTCCTGATGCATCTGCTTACGCGAAGCCCGGAGGCGCCTTCAGCCCAAGCAGAGAGATGACTCGTGCCGCTCCTGACCACTTCATGACGTCTCAACAGCAGAACTACGCTGCTCCTGATGCCTCCGCCTATGCTAGACAGGAAGCCGGCTACAGCCCCAGCAGAGAGCTGACTCACGCAGACCCTGATCACTTTGTGACTTCGAAGCAGAAAGACTACGCTGCTCCTGATTCCTCTGCTTACGCAAGACCTGAAGGTGCGTCCAGCCCTGGTCGAGAGCTGACGAAAGCAGACCCCGACCACTTCATGACTTCCAAGCAACACGATTACGCTGCTCCTGATGCATCTGCTTACGCGAAGTTGCAAGGTACGGCATCACCGGGCAGGGAGATGACTCGTGCGGACCCTGACCACTTCATGACTTCGAAGCAACATGACTACGCTGCTCCTGATGCCTCCGCCTATGCTAGACAGGAAGGGGGCTACAGCCCCAGCAGAGAACTTACTCATGCCGACCCCGACCACTTCATGACTTCGAAGCAGAAGGATTACGCCGCCCCTGACGCATCTGCTTACGCTAAGCCTGAAGGAGTTTACAGTCCTGGTAGAGAACTCACCCGAGCCGACCCGGACCACTTCATGACGTCGAAGCAACATGACTACGCTGCTCCTAATGCATCTGCGTATGCCAAGTTGCAAGGTGCAGCCTCCCCGAGCAGAGAACTGACTCGTGCGGACCCTGACCACTTCATGACGTCTCAACAGCAAAACTACGCTGCTCCCGATGCTTCGGCCTACGCAAGACAGGAAGGTGCCTACAGCCCCAGCAGAGAGCTGACTCATGCCGACCCCGAGCACTTCATGACTTCGAAGCAGAAGGATTATGCCGCTCCTGACGCGTCCGCATATGCCAAGCCTGAAGGAGTGTACAGTCCTGGTAGGGAACTCACCCGTGCCGACCCCGACCACTTCATGACGTCGAAGCAACATGACTACGCTGCTCCTGATGCATCTGCGTACGCCAAGATGCAAGGTGCCGTCTCACCGAGCAGAGAACTGACTCGTGCCGACCCCGACCACTTCATGACGTCTCAACAGCAAAACTACGCTGCTCCCGATGCTTCAGCCTACGCAAGGCAGGAAGGTGTCTACAGCCCCAGCAGAGAGCTGACTCATGCCGACCCCGACCACTTCATGACTTCGAAGCAGAAGGATTATGCCGCTCCTGACGCGTCCGCATATGCCAAGCCTGAAGGAGTGTACAGTCCTGGTAGGGAACTCACCCGTGCCGACCCCGACCACTTCATGACGTCGAAGCAACATGACTACGCTGCTCCTGATGCATCTGCGTACGCCAAGATGCAAGGTGCCGTCTCACCGAGCAGAGAACTAACTCGTGCTGACCCTGACCACTTCATGACTTCGAAGCAGAAGGACTACGCTGCTCCTGACGCTTCTGCTTATGCAAGACAGGAAGGTGCCTACAGCCCCAGCAGAGAGCTAACTCATGCTGACCCCGACCACTTCATGACTTCGAAGCAGAAGGATTACGCCGCCCCTGACGCATCTGCTTACGCTAAGCCTGAAGGAGTTTACAGTCCTGGTAGAGAACTCACTAGAGCAGACCCCGACCACTTCATGACGTCGAAGCAACATGACTACGCTGCTCCTGATGCATCTGCATATGCTAAATTGCAAGGTGTAGCCTCACCAGGCAGAGAGATGACTCGTGCCGACCCTGACCACTTCATGACGTCTCAACAGCAAAACTACGCTGCTCCAGATGCTTCTGCTTATGCAAGACAGGAAGGTGCCTACAGCCCCAGCAGAGAGTTGACTCATGCCGACCCCGACCACTTCATGACTTCGAAGCAGAAGGATTACGCCGCCCCTGACGCGTCCGCTTATGCCAAGCCTGAAGGAGTGTACAGTCCTGGTAGGGAACTCACCCGTGCGGATCCTGACCACTTCATGACGTCGAAGCAACATGACTACGCTGCTCCTGATGCATCTGCGTACGCCAAGATGCAAGGTGCCGTCTCACCAAGCAGAGAACTGACTCGTGCCGACCCTGACCACTTCATGACGTCTCAACAGCAAAACTACGCTGCTCCCGATGCTTCAGCCTACGCAAGGCAGGAAGGTGCCTACAGCCCCAGCAGAGAGCTGACTCATGCCGACCCCGACCACTTCATGACTTCGAAGCAGAAGGATTATGCCGCTCCTGACGCGTCCGCATATGCCAAGCCTGAAGGAGTGTACAGTCCTGGTAGGGAACTCACCCGTGCCGACCCCGACCACTTCATGACGTCGAAGCAACATGACTACGCTGCTCCTGATGCATCTGCGTACGCCAAGATGCAAGGTGCCGTCTCACCGAGCAGAGAACTAACTCGTGCTGACCCTGACCACTTCATGACTTCGAAGCAGAAGGACTACGCTGCTCCTGACGCTTCTGCTTATGCAAGACAGGAAGGTGCCTACAGCCCCAGCAGAGAGTTGACTCATGCCGACCCCGACCACTTCATGACTTCGAAGCAGAAGGATTACGCTGCTCCTGACGCATCTGCTTACGCTAAGCCTGAAGGAGTTTACAGTCCTGGTAGAGAACTCACCAGAGCAGACCCCGACCACTTCATGACGTCGAAGCAACATGACTACGCTGCTCCTGATGCATCTGCATATGCTAAATTGCAAGGTGTAGCCTCACCAGGCAGAGAGATGACTCGAGCCGACCCTGACCACTTCATGACGTCACAACAGCAGAACTACGCTGCTCCAGATGCTTCTGCTTATGCAAGACAGGAAGGTGCCTACAGCCCCAGCAGAGAGTTGACTCATGCCGACCCCGACCACTTCATGACTTCGAAGCAGAAGGATTATGCCGCTCCTGACGCGTCCGCATATGCCAAGCCTGAAGGAGTGTACAGTCCTGGTAGGGAACTCACCCGTGCCGACCCCGACCACTTCATGACGTCGAAGCAACATGACTACGCTGCTCCTGATGCATCTGCGTACGCCAAGATGCAAGGTGCCGTCTCACCGAGCAGAGAACTAACTCGTGCTGACCCTGACCACTTCATGACTTCGAAGCAGAAGGACTACGCTGCTCCTGACGCTTCTGCTTATGCAAGACAGGAAGGTGCCTACAGCCCCAGCAGAGAGTTGACTCATGCCGACCCCGACCACTTCATGACTTCGAAGCAGAAGGATTACGCCGCCCCTGACGCGTCCGCATATGCCAAGCCTGAAGGAGTGTACAGTCCTGGTAGGGAACTCACCCGTGCGGATCCTGACCACTTCATGACGTCGAAGCAACACGACTACGCTGCTCCTGATGCATCTGCGTACGCCAAGATGGAAGGTGCCGTCTCACCGAGCAGAGAACTTACTCATGCCGACCCTGACCACTTCATGACTTCGAAGCAGAAGGACTACGCTGCTCCCGATGCTTCAGCCTACGCAAGACAGGAAGGTGCCTACAGCCCCAGCAGAGAGCTGACTCATGCCGACGCTGACCACTTCATGACTTCGAAGCAGAAGGATTACGCCGCCCCTGACGCGTCCGCATATGCCAAGCCTGAAGGAGTTTACAGTCCGGGTAGAGAACTCACCAGAGCAGACCCCGACCACTTCATGACTTCGAAGCAACATGACTACGCTGCTCCTGATGCATCTGCGTACGCGAAGATGCAAGGTGCCGTCTCACCAGGCAGAGAATTGACTCGTGCCGATCCTGACCACTTCATGACTTCGAAGCAGAAGGACTACGCTGCTCCTGATGCTTCTGCGTACGCAAGACAGGAAGGTGCCTACAGCCCCAGCAGAGAACTGACTCATGCCGACCCCGACCACTTCATGACTTCGAAGCAGAAGGATTACGCCGCCCCTGACGCGTCCGCATATGCCAAGCCTGAAGGAGTGTACAGTCCTGGTAGGGAACTCACCCGCGCGGATCCTGACCACTTCATGACGTCGAAGCAACACGACTACGCTGCTCCTGATGCATCTGCGTACGCCAAGATGCAAGGTGCCGTCTCACCGAGCAGAGAACTGACTCATGCTGACCCTGACCACTTCATGACTTCGAAGCAGAAGGACTACGCTGCTCCTGACGCTTCTGCTTATGCTAGACAAGAAGGTGCCTACAGCCCCAGCAGGGAACTGACTCATGCCGACCCCGACCACTTCATGACTTCGAAGCAGAAGGATTACGCTGCTCCTGATGCGTCCGCTTACGCCAAGCCTGAAGGAGTTTACAGTCCTGGTAGGGAACTCACCAGGGCAGACCCCGACCACTTCATGACGTCGAAGCAACATGACTACGCTGCTCCTGATGCATCTGCTTACGCCAAGATGCAAGGTGCCGTCTCACCAGGCAGAGAACTGACTCGTGCGGACCCTGACCACTTCATGACTTCGAAGCAGAAGGACTACGCTGCTCCTGATGCTTCTGCGTACGCAAGACAGGAAGGTGCCTACAGCCCCAGCAGAGAACTGACTCATGCCGACCCCGACCACTTCATGACTTCGAAGCAGAAGGATTACGCCGCCCCTGACGCGTCCGCATATGCCAAGCCTGAAGGAGTGTACAGTCCTGGTAGGGAACTCACCCGTGCGGACCCTGACCACTTCATGACGTCGAAGCAACACGACTACGCTGCTCCTGATGCATCTGCGTACGCCAAGATGGAAGGTGCCGTCTCACCGAGCAGAGAACTTACTCGTGCCGACCCTGACCACTTCATGACTTCGAAGCAGAAGGACTACGCTGCTCCAGATGCTTCAGCCTACGCAAGACAGGAAGGTGCCTACAGCCCCAGCAGAGAGCTGACTCATGCCGACGCTGACCACTTCATGACTTCGAAGCAGAAGGATTACGCCGCCCCTGACGCATCTGCTTACGCCAAGCCTGAAGGAGTTTACAGTCCTGGTAGAGAACTCACCAGAGCGGATCCTGACCACTTCATGACGTCGAAGCAACACGACTACGCTGCTCCTGATGCATCTGCGTACGCCAAGATGCAAGGTGCCGTCTCACCAGGCAGAGAACTGACTCGTGCGGACCCTGACCACTTCATGACTTCGAAGCAGAAGGACTACGCTGCTCCTGATGCTTCAGCCTACGGAAGGCAGGAGGCTGCCTACAGCCCCAGCAGAGAGCTGACTCATGCCGACCCCGACCACTTCATGACTTCGAAGCAGAAGGATTACGCCGCCCCTGACGCGTCCGCATACGCCAAGCCCGAAGGAGTGTACAGTCCTGGTAGAGAACTTACTAGAGCAGACCCCGACCACTTCATGACGTCGAAGCAACATGACTACGCTGCTCCTGATGCATCTGCGTACGCCAAGATGGAAGGTGCCGTCTCACCGAGCAGAGAACTGACTCATGCCGACCCTGACCACTTCATGACTTCGAAGCAGAAGGACTACGCTGCTCCCGATGCTTCAGCCTACGCAAGACAGGAAGGTGCCTACAGCCCCAGCAGAGAGCTGACTCATGCCGACGCTGACCACTTCATGACTTCGAAGCAGAAGGATTACGCCGCCCCTGACGCGTCCGCATATGCCAAGCCTGAAGGAGTTTACAGTCCTGGTAGAGAACTCACTAGAGCAGACCCCGACCACTTCATGACGTCGAAGCAACACGACTACGCTGCTCCTGATGCATCTGCTTACGCGAAGATGCAAGGTGCCGTCTCACCAGGCAGAGAACTGACTCGTGCTGACCCCGACCATTTTATGACTTCGAAGCAGAAGGACTATGCTGCTCCAGATGCTTCAGCCTACGCAAGACAGGAAGGTGCCTACAGCCCCAGCAGAGAGCTGACTCATGCCGACGCTGACCACTTCATGACTTCGAAGCAGAAGGATTACGCCGCCCCGGATGCGTCCGCTTACGCCAAGCCTGAAGGAGTTTACAGTCCTGGTAGAGAACTCACCAGAGCGGATCCTGACCACTTCATGACGTCGAAGCAACATGACTACGCTGCTCCTGATGCATCTGCGTACGCGAAGATGGAAGGTGCCGTCTCACCGAGCAGAGAACTGACTCATGCTGACCGCGACCACTTCATGACTTCGAAGCAGAAGGACTACGCTGCCCCTGATGCATCTGCTTATGCTAAACAGGAAGGTACCTACAGCCCCAGCAGAGAGCTGACTCATGCCGACGCTGACCACTTCATGACTTCGAAGCAGAAGGATTACGCCGCCCCGGATGCGTCCGCTTACGCCAAGCCTGAAGGAGTTTACAGTCCTGGTAGAGAACTCACCAGAGCGGATCCTGACCACTTCATGACGTCGAAGCAACATGACTACGCTGCTCCTGATGCATCTGCGTACGCGAAGATGGAAGGTGCCGTCTCACCGAGCAGAGAACTGACTCATGCTGACCGCGACCACTTCATGACTTCGAAGCAGAAGGACTACGCTGCCCCTGATGCATCTGCTTATGCTAGACAGGAAGGTACCTACAGCCCCAGCAGAGAGCTGACTCATGCCGACGCTGACCACTTCATGACTTCGAAGCAGAAGGATTACGCCGCCCCGGACGCGTCCGCCTACGCCAAACACGAAGGAGTTGTCAGTCCTGGTAGGGAACTGACGAGGGCGGACCCCGACCACTTCATGACGTCGAAGCAACATGACTACGCTGCTCCTGATGCATCTGCGTACGCCAAGATGCAAGGTGCCGTCACACCAGGTAGAGAACTGACTCATGCTGACCCTGACCATTTCATGACCTCGAAGCAGAAGGACTATGCTGCTCCAGATGCTTCAGCTTACGCAAGGCAGGAAGGTGCCTACAGCCCCAGCAGAGAGCTGACTCATGCCGACGCTGACCACTTCATGACTTCGAAGCAGAAGGATTACGCTGCTCCTGACAAATCCGCCTACGCCAAGCATGAGGGAGCGGTTTCCCCGGGGAGAGAGCTGACCAGAGCCGATGCTGATCATTTTATGACGTCTAAGCAGAAGGACTATGCCGCGCCTGACTCATCAGCTTACGCGAGAGTGGAAGGCGCAGTTTCGCCAGGCAGAGAACTGACCCATGCCGACCCCGGCCATTTCAGAACGTCAAAGCAAACAGACTACGCCGCCCCCGATGCTTCCGCTTACGCAAGACAAGCTGGCGCCTACACTCCGAGCAGAGAGCTGACACACGCCGATCCTGACCACTTCCAAACGTCCAAGCAGAAGGACTATGCGGCTCCTGATGCGTCTGCTTACGCGAGACAAGATTATGCAGCGTCCCCAAGCAGAGAGCTGACTCATGCCGACCCTGATCACTTCAGAACATCGAAGCAAGCTGATTACGCTGCTCCTGATGCATCCGCCTATGCCAGAGTTGAAGGCGCTGTCTCACCGGGCAGAGAGCTCACACGTGCTGAGGCGGACCATTTCATGACGTCGAAGCAGAAGGACTACGCCGCACCTGACTCGTCTGCCTACGCTAGACCCGAAAGCGCCTTGTCACCTGGCAGAGAGCTAACAAGAGCGGACCCGGACCACTTCCAGACCAGCAAGCAGAAGGACTACGCGGCTCCGGATGCATCTGCGTACGCCAAACCCGACCACATGGTCACCCCTGGTAGAGCGCTGACCCATGCTGATGCTGACCATTTCAGAACGTCGAAGCAAACCGACTACGCTGCCCCGGATGCTTCCGCCTATGCTAAACACGAAGGTGCCGTGAGCCCCAGTAGAGAGTTGACGCGGGCAGACCCGGACCACTTCCAGACCAGCAAGCAGAAGGACTACGCTGCTCCTGATGCGTCTGCTTACTCTCGACCTGATCACGCAGTATCACCCGGGAGAGAGTTGACCCATGCAGACCCTGACCACTTCAGAACGTCGAAACAAACCGATTATGCTGCTCCGGACGCTTCCGCCTATGCTAGGCACGAAGGCGCCGTGAGCCCGAGCAGGGAGTTGACGAGAGCAGACCCTGACCACTTCCAGACCAGCAAACAGAAGGACTACGCTGCTCCGGATGCGTCAGCTTACACAAAAGCAGACCACATGGTGACACCAGGTAGAGAGCTTACCCATGCAGACCCCGACCACTTCAGAACGTCGAAACAAGCCGATTATGCTGCTCCTGATGCTTCTGCCTATGCTAGGCATGAAGGTGTTGTCAGCACTAGCAGAGAGCTCACTCGAGCGGGGGCAGACCACTTCCAGACGAGCAAACAAAGGGACTACGCGGCTCCTGACGCCTCCGCCTACTCCAGACACGAGGGCGCTGTTTCACCGAGCAGAGAGCTGACGAGGGCAGACCCAGACCACTTCCAGACCAGCAAGCAAAAGGACTACGCCGCCCCCGACTCGTCCGCTTACGCAAAGACTGAGCACATGGTGACCCCGGGTAGAGCAATGACCCATGCTGACGCTGACCACTTCAGGACGTCGAAACAAACCGACTACGCTGCTCCGGATGCTTCCGCCTATGCCAGACACGAAGGCGCCGTGAGCCCCAGCAGAGAGCTGACGAGAGCAGGCGCTGACCACTTCCAGACCAGCAAACAGAGGGACTACGCTGCTCCCGACGCGTCTGCTTACGCCAGGGCTGAACACGCTTCCGTCCCGGGCAGAGAGCTGACCCACGCCGACGCGGATCACTTCAGAACCAGCAAGCAGCAGGACTATGCAGCACCGGATGCCTCGGCGTACACGAAGGCGGAGCACATGGTTACCCCCGGTAGGGAACTGACCCACGCGGACCCTGACCACTTCAGAACCAGCAAGCAGGCGGATTACGCCGCTCCGGATGCGTCCGCCTACGACCGGCCGGAAGGCGCGGTGAGCCCGAGCAGAGAGGTGACGAGGGCGGCGCCGGACCACTTCCAAACCAGCAAGCAGAAGGACTACGCCGCCCCGGACGCCAGCGCGTATGCCAAGACGGTCACCGCGGAGGGTGCGAGAATGGAGGTCACCAGGGCGGGCTCGGACCACTTCGTCACGTCCAAGCAGAAGGACTACACGGCGCCCAACACCGAGGCGTACACAGCCCGAGAGCAAACCGGCAGCGCAGTGCGCGAGTTGACCCACGCCGGGCCAGACCACTTCAAGACCTCGAAGCAAGCAGACTACCAGGCCCCGTCGAAGGAAGCGTACGGCAAGCGCGACACGGTCACAGAGAGCCACCGAAGAGAGCCTACCCGCGCCGATCCCGAACACTTCAAGACCTCGAAGCAGGCTGACTACGGCGCCCCCGACGCTTCATCGTACGCGAAGCAAGACAAGCCGGCGAACAGCACGCAACGAGAGCTGTTGAAAGCAAGCCCCGACCACTTCACGACGACGAAGCAGTCCGCCTTCGGCGCGCCGGACGCGTCCGCGTACCCGGAGCGCAAGAAGTCCGAAGCCGAGACGCGGGAGCTCGCCAGGGCGGGCTCAGGACACTTCAAGACGTCGAAGCAGGTCGACTACTCTGCCCCCGACGCATCCGCGTATGCAAAGCCACCAGAGGCGGAGAAGAAGGCAGGGAAGGCGGTGTCGCAGGCGGGCGCGGGGCACTTCGAAACGAGCGCGCAGAGCGACTACAAAAAGCCGGATTCGACCGCCTACTCGAAGCCGCCGCTCGCCGACAAGCACGACCGGCAGGTCACGAAGGCGGACTCAGACCACTTCGTCACGCACGCGCAGGCGGAGTACAAAGCGCCGGACTCCAGCAGCTACGCGAGGAAGACGGGTCCGTCGCCGGCTGGATCGGTCCGCTCGGTTCGCTCGGCCGGCCCGGACCACTTCAAGACGCTCAAGCAGAAGGACTACGCGGCACCCGACCCGTCCGCCTACGAAGGCAGCCTCGCGCGAAGCCGTGACGCTGAGCCGGTCGACAAAAAACGCGTGCCGACTGATCCTTCGCACTTTGAGACGTCGAAACAACGGGACTACGCAGCGCCGGATGCGTCTGCGTACAGCAACAAGAAGGTTGCGAACGGTGGCTTCGAAAAGGGCTCAGTTCGCCGCCCAAGCAAGTCGGAGCCCGGGCACTACGTGACCAGCAAGCAGCGCGACTACAAGCACCACTCGCTCCCGTTCGAGGCGCCGACGAAAGCGGAGGCCAACGGCGGGTCGCGGCCGAGGGTGGTCAGGGACAACACGGCCCGCACCACGCAGGCGGGGCCCGACCACTTCACGACGAGCAACCAGGCCAACTTCAAGATGCCGGGCGCCGGCGACTACACGCACCCGTCGCCCGCTCCTTCCGGTAGCGCGAGGGGGCTGAGCAGGGCCTCGTCGGACCACTTTGTCACGTCGGCGCGCGCCAACTACAAGCAACCCGACCCTTCCGCGTACAACAGGTACGGTTATTTTTCTCGATAAGTGCACATGGGGCGGCCTTCACGTGGCGACACTGGTCGGGGGGTGCTTAGCAGCCAATGGCCTGATGGCTGAGTGCACACCTAAGCAGGGCTGCATCCTCGTGTTGTGGCGTGTTGTGTATAAGGCTTCGTGGGAGCCTCCGTGGGGAGGTCACCACCTCATCACAATAGGCGCAAACTTTCTCGACAGTGATTGGACAGTCGGGATGCCGGGGGCGGGTCTCCACGAAGAAGAGAAAAGTAAAGCAAGACCTGCCCCCTGCGCCTGCTGTCTCCGGCTGCTTCGGCAGACGACACATATGTTCCTCGTCATCAAACTGCACATTGGACGTGAAGCGCGCACCGGAGACAAACAGTACGCGGGGCAAGAAGCGACCGACGCATGACACGACGCGTGCAAAGAGGTAGTCTGTAGCGGCTTGTGCAGTCAGTCTATCGTCACAGATTGTTGCTGCATAACAAGTTCAAACTACTACTACTAAACAAAGGAAGCGCCAGATCCGTTTTTGTATAAGCACCTGCTTTGTGCAGGAAATACTTGAGGAGACCCCCCAAGCGCTTTCACTACAGTTCCCCTCTTGCGTGCGTTTGCATATCAATCCGCCTCAACACACAGAGCCCCCGCCGGTGCCACGTCGGTGCAGCGCAGGTCGTCGTTGAAGGCCAGTGCGGACCACTTCACCACGAGCAACCAGGCCAACTACGCCGCCCCAAGCATCGGATCGTTCCAACGCGCAAGGGTCTGCCTTTCTTTGGTGACACCACTTTATCTTTAGCCATACTTCAACTTTGCGCCAGGAACTTTGTCGGCTTTCCTCCGTGCTGGGCACTGCTGCCCTGCAGGTATCCGTTTTGTGAACCACCGAAAACTGCAATATGTACCACAAATAATGGGCTCGACGAACCGTCACCAGGGAGGCTTTAAAATCCCGGACTCTCCTTGGGCACCCCTTTGAAAGGAGTTGTCGGTAATGAAAGGCAAACAAAGTATATCTTAGTGTCGGTATCTTCGCTTGGCTACAGCACAAAGGAGATCTCCGCCTCACAAGTCAAACGGAGACTTCAAAAAACCGACCGTTTACCACGAGAATCAGTCTAGTAACGTTGAAACACACTCTACCACAGGCCAGCACTGTCACGGGCGGGAGCCAGGGCTCGTCGGTGCGGAGGGCGGACCCTGACCACTTCAAGACTTCGAAACAGTCCGACTTTGCACCTCCTTCGGTATGTGTTCGATCCTAGGGAGCGCGGTCTGGAACTTTGACCTCCTCGAGGAGAAAGCCCATCAGTCCGCCGTATCATTTGCATTTCGCCGTGCGATTCATCGTGTCTCAAGCCGAAGCGAGACAAGGAATTATCGTAGGGAAGGTCAGGGAGGGGGAGAGATACACAGGGCGAGTATCTGCATCTGCGTTGACTCGAAATGATCAACCATTCACTCCTTCGCAAGCATCGAGAGACCCATCCGGTTCATCGTTCCTTTAGATCCACATCTCGTGCCATCATCGAGCGATACTGTGGAAGGCACGCTTGAAAAAAAAACAGGCTAGGAAGGCACCAGGGGACTTTGGAAACCCGGTTTCCCGGTTTCAGGAACCGGGTTTTTCCGGTAACCCGGTTTCCCGGTTTCAGGAACCGGGTTTTTCCGGTTTCGGGTTTTCAAAAAAATAAGAATTAGTGGGGCGACCGGATACTCCTCGGAGAGATGGTCCCTGCACTCCAACTCGTCTCTCTCTCTCTCTCTCTAAAAATAATTTATAAATTATGATTTCAAGTGGCCCCTGTACTGTACTGTACTGTACAGTGACTGCAGATACATGGCGCGTCACGGTGTGTCACTGCAATTCGAAGCTTTTCACTTACCACTCCGTAGTTTGATAGACGTGCACACCACCACCACCGCAAGCTTATATCTCACCACCCCCCTCCGTCCCCTTGTTTACGTGCGCGGGGCGACAGTTCCAGGCACTCAGACAGAAGCAAGTCACCTGCAGACGATAGCGAACAAGACGGTACAATTCGAAGAAATGACCGGCTTATGGATTTGCCTAGCGAAATCCCACTCGTTTGGAACGACGTTGCGCCAACCAGCAGTCGAGATCATGAGCTGGCAAGAAGACACTGATGTTTTCGTCTCGGAAGACCCCCCGCGATTCTACAAACGGACGGACAGCTTCGATTGCCTTGGGGTCATGGTGCACGCACGTGGGCATGGACGCCAGCTGTCGAGCAGGATCCGACAACGCAGAGAAGGAGCAGTACTAAATTTGCAACGAATAAAAAGAATACCAGTACCGGCAACGGCACGTGAGACGCTGGTTTCAATGACCGCGTGCGCAAAAATGTACTACGGCATATCGGTCATGCCGTTAGACAACAGGACGTCGAACACCATGCGCCAGGCCGTCATGACAGCCCTATGGACCGGTCCCAGCAGACGTGCAGTTGAAGTGGTGATGCAGGTGCTTCACCACGGGCACCGGCTGGACCCTTACACTGCCCCGGCTTACATACGGATCCGGACATGGGTGCGACAAATGCGGAAGTGGCGGCACATCAGGACACTGGCGGGTGTGGCTTGGGCGCACAAAGAGACGTTACCGGATGGTTCTCCGCACAGGTTGATGTGGGATGCTCTAAGCCAGGCGGAGTGGGCGTGGACAACCCCTGACACCATCGGGTATACCAATGAGATCGGAGAGCAGGTCGTTTTTAACACGGACGATGCGAACGAGAAGCAAACGACAATCATGCTGCACGACTTGCGCCAGGCGCTACGACGCCAACAATTGGCAAAGATGTGCAACAGAAGGGAAGACTTGCGAGGATGTGCGCACGGGGTGGATGGAAGCGTAACCCGACATCTCCTCGAAGCTCTCGATAATGGATTGACAGGATACCAACAGGGGATGTTACGATCAATAATAGCTGGGGCCGTGGCAACTACAGGCAGAACGGGGAAAAACGAGACTTGCCCATATTGCAACCAGGACGAAAGGGAAACTGTGGCGCACTTGTGGTGGGAGTGTGAGGCTTGGAGGGGTATACGGCAGGAGCACGGCATGGGCACCGTGGACAGGACAACATGGCCGAATTGCCTGAGCATGTGCGGAGTCGCACCCATGCACAGACACGGCACGGACCCCGCCCTGCAGCCAGTACCACTCGACCATGGTGAAGCCTGCCAATTTGTAAGCAGGCTACAGCGATACTACCTGGCTGTACTGCGTGCAAGGCAGATAAGGGATGAGAGAGAGCAGGAGACAAGTCGCCACCATCGACTGACCCAATACCCGTGGGGGTGGAGAACAACGAGTCCAAGGCGGGTCTGCATTCCAAAGATTGAGGCCGAAACAATCACGCAGCAGTGGAAGCACGCTAAACAGACTTCGATGGGCGCACGTTGGATCGGAACACGCCGTGACCTTCTTGGAGTTGGCCATAGACTTCGAAGTCACAACGGGCGTGCGGCTGCCGATAGTGGCAAATCGGCGAATCCAACCGCCGGCAGCCTCGAAAGCCAAGGCGACGTCGGCCCGAGCCGTACTCCCCCCCAGAGAAACCACCGAGGGCCTATGCATGTACTTCGATGGCGGCTCAAGGCAGAACGGAACTGCACTGGCGGTGGCTGGGGCCGGAGCAGTCATCTACAAGGATGGGCTGAAGCTGGCGGAGACAACAGTTCCCTTGGGTCGGACCACCAACAACGTGGCCGAGTACAACGGCCTGATAGCGGGGATACGACTGCTCGGGGAACAGCCGGGCGACGTTGAAGGGCCGGTAAAAGTCAGGGGCGACTCACAAGTTGTAATAGGACCAGTAAACGGGACGGCCATGTGCAAACCCAACTTACGACCGTATTTTCTGCAGGCGAGGGCGAGCATGGCCGACCTGACACCGCGGTTTGAGTTCAGTCTGGAACACGTACCGCGGAGTAGGAACGTCGATGCGGACGCGTTAAGTAACGCGGCCATGGACAGGGTGCAAGCAGAGACGGGCGCGCAAGTAGGATTGATACGGGCGCAGTATGAGGAGTTCAAGAGCAGTGCACTGGCGAAAGGTCAGTCTTTCCGAGCGGTCACCAGCGCGGTAGCACGAATCTGTGGCGTAGCGTGGCACTGTGGGCACGTCTCCAATGTCACCAGCGTCACAGCGCTAGGCGGAGGGGTAATGCTAGGCCTCTCGTGCCGAGCCGAGCTAGCCCCGCAGACCGAAGCAGTGTTGCAGGAAATGAGTCAGCCGCGCCCTGGCACACACACAGCTGCGACGGCACCCGCGAGCCCATTCGTCAAGGCACATGAGGCATGGGCAGCGAGCAGGCACCCGGAACACTTTTACAGTACAACATGGAAGGAGGAGGCGGAGTGGAAGGGAAGAGAGCAGGAGAGGGGCGCAAGCAGCCAGCGATCCCGACCAACAGCAAGGAAAGCGAGGAATGCGACGGCACGATGCGCGAAACATGATGAACCCCGCTGCACCGCGTGTAAGAAGAGGCGATTGCCCCCAGATACGTGTTGCGACCAGCAGCACATGGGACATGGAGCAGGGAGCCTAAACCAAACGAGGCTGCAGTTTAGATCAGAGCGTGGCCACCACGAGCAGCCGGCAGGACCATCAGCTGTGACGTGAGGATGTTGACAACGTGGGCTATACTCCGCTTCAGGGGTTACCCGAAATTGAATTCCACACACACACACACACACACACACACACACAGGGGGGAAAACCATAACGCACTCAACACATACTCAAACGGTAAAATGACTACGAACAACCTCCACGCGGTCCCCCTGGGGCCCGAGGGAATACCCTCGGGCAGCGAAAGGTTCGAAGCCGAAGTGCGTGTGGTGCACCTACCCGAAACCCGTGCATACACTCTGCGTCTTGAGACGTTGAAGGGGCGGGTAGGTGCGTACGAGCGCCTGGTCGAGCAGCTTGGGTGGGCTGGGGCCAGAGTGCGGATCAAGAAGGGAGTCGCGCACATCGAGGCGACGGAGCCACCACCAGTTGCCAAGGTGCGCGTTGGCGAGGAGGAAGGCGAAATCGTCGACGTCGAGGCGCGCGACCGGGCCCGGCAAGAGGCGCACCGACAGGAGCGCATCCAGCGAACCCGCCAAGAGCTGGACAGCCTCGCCGCTGCAGGACCGCCGAAACGCCTGCCGGACAACGGGGCCCCCAGGGGACCCACGTACTCCAAGCCCGAGTTCCTCGCCGAGTTCGGGAAGAAGAAGGGGGAAGACGAGTGGCGCTGGGCGCTCAAAGCGCATGAAGAAGTGCGGAAGAGGCAGCTGACGAGACTGCGGGAGCAGCTGAAGGAGCTGTCCCCGACGGACGACGCGGAGATGCGAGAAGAGAGGCGCGAGCAGGGGAACCAGGACGAGACGGCAGCGGCCTGGGAAGCCTGGGCGCAGCAGCAGAGCAGGCAGCGAGAGGCCTGGCAGAAGGAGCGAACTGCCGCGCGAGAGGCTTGGGAGGGCGCGTTCGAAAAGCGCTTCCGAAGCTGGGCTGACGCCCAGACGCAGATAGCCACCAAGCGCGAAGACAACGCCTACACGCGCCAGATAGGGTGGATGGCGGAGACGGAGCAGAAGCTGGACCGTATTACGCAGGAGATGTGCGCCAGAATCGACTCAGCGCTTGGGAGAATTGCACAGGTCGCACAGCAATCTGCCGCCGCAGGCGTGCCCGCGCGGACAGACGAGCCCGTACCTGCAATCCAACCGACTCCACCCCCTGCCGAGCCGCCGGTACCTTTAGCCGAAAACGCCGCGCAGGAGCCCCTCCCGGCCCAGCCCCTCACCACAGCTTCCAAGAAAGGGAAGAAAGCTAAGAAGGAGGCTGACGAAAAGGAGCTGGCCGAGCAGTTGAAGCAGCTCAACGAAGCTACAAAGAGACCGGTCGCCGGAAAGGCGAAGGGCGGGAAAGGCGGGGGTAAGCAGCAGCTCCTGACTGACATGGTGTCAACCAACCGCTACAGCCCCATCGATAAAAAGTAGGGGGCTGGGCGTGCCGGACAAGAACTGACACCAAGCAAGGAAAACGTGTCAACTGGCGCTGTCCGGTGCGCCAACCCTACTACTGGCAAGCGAAATCGACGAGGGGAGGAAGTCAAGAGTGTAAACCAGTCAACCGCCGTGAATCAACCGACGCCAGCTGAAAGCGGCGACACGGAACTCGACAGGGCGGCTGCGATCTTGCGCGCGAAGCGGATACCGGTTGAGAAAGATGGTAACTGCCAATTTGCCGCGCTGCTGCGAAGTAGTAAGCTGAGTCTTTCGGCTACTTCCCTAAGGCAGAAGGTAACCTGGCAGCTGCGACACCACCCGCCTTCGGCGTTCCTCCCTACTGATTCGTCTCTATCTGAGTATCTTTCCACCGTAGCGCGGGACGGACACTACGGTGACCACCTCACGTTGCAAGCCGCAGCAGAAGTGCTGAAGGCAACTGTGTGGGTACTATCAACAACGAATTTGGCGCACCTCAGGTGCGAAGGAAGAGCTGGTAATTCGTCACGCATCATCACCGTGACGTACCGGCCGCAGCACTATGACGCGTTGCACGTACCGCATGAAACTCTGCAGCTGCTGTCGACCCTCGGCCCCGAGGTGTCACAGCTTCCCCTGAGTGAGATAGCAGCAGACAGTAAACCCAGACTCTCAGCCCGGAATACGATAGCGCCCCCTGGTCGCACGATAGTGCTAGCAACGGCAAACGTGGGTTCCATAAATGCGAGAAGTCGGACAGTGGCGACCCTCCCGGCGGACATCGTCGCTCTGCAAGAGACCAGGGCGGGCCCAGAGACAAAAAGGACATGCGGGCTGTTTCTTGCGGCATACGGATGGGACTGTCACTGGGGCGAAGACGTGCCTGTTGTTGTGGGTGCGAACGGTATAGGACAACGGGTGCCAGGAGGCGCAGCTGTCGCCACCCGCGGCATGGTGGCTAGTGTCTCCCAGCCCACAACAGAGTTGGAGAGAGAGTTGGCGAGGAGTACACGAGTCGCGCACGCGGTGGTGGCAACGGGAAATGCGCGTATGGTGCTGCACGTGATATCGGTGTATGCACCCGTAGGCAGGGAGGCGGCGGTGGTACGGGATCGGGAGAAGCTCATTGCAGATGTTTTCGAAATGGCGGCAGGACTCGGGCAGGTACCGATAGCTGTCATGGGTGACTTCAACACGCCGGCAGAGGAAAGCATGTCCCTGACCACAGCCTGCCAAAGTGGATGGGTCGATGCGGCGTCAGCGGCTGCGCGAGCGGGGTCACAGGACGCACCGCCCACCTGCTGGGCGGCGGCGGCGGGCTCCCGAATAGACATGTGCTTCCTGAACGCAGTAGCAGCACAGACCGTGGTGACCGTCCAAACCGCGAAAGCGGGAGAGTATGACATACCGACCCACTGCCCAATCTTTGTCACACTCAACATACCGGCTTTCACGCCGCCCAAACGCAACCACCGGATACCCGCCCCTTTCCCGAGGAGAGTGCCAGTGCAGACGCAGGAGCAGAAGCAGAGCATGCTAGCGTCGGCCTTGCGTCGAAAGCGAACGGAAAGTGGGGCGGACGGGGCGTTGAGGAATGCGTCTGAAGTGGCGGAGGCGTACCTGATTGATTTGCACCGAGAGAACCTCGAACCAGGGTCGACTGCTTACCGGGGTAGAGCCGGCGGCTACCGCACACGGGAGGCGCACGCATCTGCGAGGCAGGCATGCACGACGCGAGGAGCTATGAATTGGTCCACGAAGCAACGCGATAGAGTTCTTGGAATGCTACGCTCAGTGGTCGCGGAGGCAAGGCAGAGGCTCGGTAGCGGACAAGTGGGTGCGATGACGGTAGCAGAACGCAACGCACGAAACGCGTTGCGGAGAAGAAATGTGGAAGAGTTCTTACCGCAGCTCACGCACTTCGGAAGCAGCGATGAGTTGCAGGAACTCGTGGCGGCGGTAGAGAGGCTGGAAGGATCCCAACGTGAAGCGATTGCCGCGCTGAAGACGCAGCGCTCACGCCTCTGGAAGGATCGAATGCAGAAGGCTTGGAGTGGCCCAGAAAAAGGCGATATATATCGGTTTCTAGCTGGACAGCAAGGGATCCCAACGGCATTTCTGCGACGACAGGATGGCACCTTAACCGCGTGCCCGACGGAGATCGATGAGATGCTGAGAGGGCCCGGCGCCTGGGGAGGTATATTTCAAAAGTATGCGGACCAACCGGAGCCAGAGTGGGAGGCATTCAAGTCGCAGTACGCACGGTATCTACCCGCGCCGCATGCGATGGAATGCGAGCCCATCAGTGCTGCTGATGTGGACGCGGCACTCAAGAAGATGAAAAAGACATCGTCCCCCGGACTACATGGATGGCGCGTGCACGAGCTACGACAACTCCCCTCGGAAATCCTACAACTCATGGCAGATGCCATGAACGCAGTGGAAAGCGAGGGACGATGGCCGGAACAGCTAATGCATGCGATCATTCACCTGCTTCCGAAGCCCGAAAGCAACGGGGACCCCTTGTCGCAACGACCGATTTCGATAACGCCTGTCCTGTACCGGATATGGGCAGCCGTAAGGGCGAAGGCAGCACTCGCGTGGATGGACGAGATTGCGCCGAGCGGCCTGCATGGATGTCGGAAGGAACATGGAACAGACGACCTGGTATGGCACTTGGCAGCGCTTATCGAAGAGGCGCACCTAACGGGAGAGCCACTCTTTGGCCTAGCGCTGGACTTCCAAAAGTGCTTTGACTCGGTACCGATCGAAGTAGCCTTTAAGCTGGCCGAGGAGCTGGGGTTTAACGAGGTTGTACTGCGGACTCTGAGGGCAGCCTACACCAACATGCGGCGTCACTTCCGGGTGGGAGCAACGGTTGGAGAAGGCTTCGTGCCTACGAACGGGATAATGCAGGGATGCCCGCTGAGTGTCATCCTAATTAACGTCATCATCAGTGTCTGGATGCGACACGTAGCGGACATCGAAGCGGCGATTCCGCTATCGTACGTCGATGACGTGTATGCAATGCTGAAGACGTTTGCCGATTTAGAGGAGGCAGCCAGGCGGTCAGGAATGTTCGCCGGGCTGACCGGGATGAAAGTCTGCACGCAGAAAAAGTCGCATTTTTTCACGACGGCGTCGGACACCCCGCAAACCCTTGATTATGCGGAAAGCGACGGCACAGCAGTGAACAACGGGCGACAAGAAGGTATACAAAGGCGGGTGACATTCGACGTTCTCGGCGTGATGCTAACCACAGAGAAGGTGCCACCGGGGGAGGTAATTCGGCCGTCGAAACGGATTGTGGAGAGGAACTCCGAAGCTGAGCGGGTGCTGAAAAGGGCAGCTTGCCTCCCGCTGCCAGGCGAAGCGAAGGACCTCGTGGTCAGCATGTCAGCGGGAGCTAAACGGTACTACGGTGCAGCAGTATCGGGAATGACGAAGCGGGACAGCGTGCGCCTGAGAAGATTGTTCACGGAGGCGATGTGGACTGGGCCGCCGCGCCGAGCTCAAGAGGCGGTCCTACATATCCTACATCATGGGCACCGACTCGACCCGGTAGTTGTGCCGGCATACAGAAGAATCACCACCTGGGCAGTGCAACTCAAGAAGTGGGAGTCCGCGAGATCTCTGTCACAGACAGCGTGGGAGCACAGCGACTCGCTTGCGACATTGCATGGACCTTTCGCCTTCTTCAAAGAAGCGCTAGACGGACTCGGGTGGCGATGGGTGGCACCAACCAGCATCGCCTACACGAACGAAGCCGGAGACGAGGTAGTGCATGATGCAGCGGCACAGGACAACACGAAGCTTCTACAGCACGACCTGCGATACGCTTTGAGACTACGCGAAATGGCTCAGCTCGCGGCAAGGCGGGGAGGAGACTTCGGGGGAGTGCGGGACGGGGTGGATTACCAGACAACCCGGCACCTGCTGGAGATGCACGATTCCCCACTCACCGCGTATCAAGCCGGCATGCTGAAATCAGTGATTGTGGGAGCCACGCCGGCGGCTGGACGAACAGGGGCCGGTGAAGAAAGCTGTCTATACTGCAATACGGAGGAACGAGAAACGGTGGATCACCTTTTCTGGAGCTGCCCCGCTTGGGAGCACTTGCGCGCGAAGTACGAAGACATAAGGACCATGCAGGTAAACTGGCCCCCGTGTCTGCGCTTGTGCGGGATAGCCCCAGCCCCTCAGGTAGACGAAAGCACCTCCGTGCTGCCGGCAGAAAAGGAGAAAAGGCGGCATGTAGTGAAGCGACTGCAACTGTTCTTTGTCGAAGTGCTGAGGGAACGCCAGGGTGCCGACGGCCTGCTCGACAGGTCAGCCCGGCATCACAGGACAGAGAGCTACCCGCGAGGCTGGAGACCAACTGAACCCTGCCGACTCGCAGTCCCTTTCATTGCGCCATCCGCCGTGACAACGAAATGGAAATACGGACGGGAAATGTGGATGGCGTTCACCGACTGGCTGCGGCAGGTGAAATGGGCACCCCCGGGACACGACGAGCTGGGCATCAGCTTCATCGAGTTAGCTGTAGAGTTCGAAATGCACACCGGACAGCGGCTCCCTGACCTCAAAAGCAGGTACTATACAGCAGTACCTCAAGCACAGACAGGCAAGGTGACAGCAGCTCGCACAACGCTAGCGGATGGGGAAATGGGCGACAGCAGGTTGCTTGTGTGCTTCGATGGTGGGGCGAGAGCGAACGGAACCGCCTTCGCCGTTGCTGGCGCAGGGGCGGTGATGTACCGAGACGGCGTCAAGGTGTCGGAAGTAATCCTGCCGCTGCCCACCGTGCGCAGCAATAACGTGGCAGAGTATGAAGCGGTGCTAGCGGGCCTGCATCTGCTGAACGAAGCGAACGATGCGGACGGCACGCAGTGTACGGTGCGGGGGGACTCGGCACTGGTAGTGGGGCAGCTTTTGCGACGCCTGGCATGTTCCGAGGAGCTCAAGCCATACCAGACACGCGCTGCCAGAATGGTTTCTTCCCTGCAGCGACGGATGACAGTGCGCATCGAGCACGTCAAGCGCGAGAGGAACACGGACGCTGATGCCCTGAGTAACGCCGCCATGGACTTGGTGCAGCGCCAGCGGCCGACTCCTCGAAGGCAAGAGAAGATGCTAACCGACTTTCGCCGGTCCGCCTTGGGCAAAGCGCTTAGCCTCGTTGAGATGGGGAAGGCGTACAAGAAGGTGACGGGGCAGCCGTGGTTCTATGGCCATGAGTACTCCTCCACCGTGCTGACATCCCTGGGAGGGACGGTTGTACGGGGCGTCTCCCGACGAGCGCAGCTGTCAGAGGCGACAGAAGGCATCATCGTGAGGATACGCGAACACGCGCAGGCGGGAATCGCGGACGAACATGAGAGCAGCCCTTACCCGCCACACCTGAAGTGGGCCGCAACCTTCTTGCCAGAGGAGGCTTACCCGGCAGGATGGACACAGGGAAAACCCGACTGGAAAGGCAGAACGGAAGAGGCCGAAAGGGGTTCAAGCACTGACCCGCGCAAAGGTGCCCCCCCGTGCGAGGCCCCAGAAGGCGCTGCTAACACTTCCCGCCCTGGAGTGGTTTGCTCGCTCCACAAAAAGCCGCGATGCAGTGAGTGCGTAAAAAAGCGTCTACCGGCGGAGACCTGCTGTCGCCTCAAGCAGCATCATCACGGATCGGATGGTCTAAGGCCCCGGATGCACTTCTGCACAGCTCACAGACTAGGACGTTGCGGCGATTGTGTGGCTGAAAACGAAGCATTAGCCAGCTGCTGCACAAAGCATCACGCAAACAGGAGAGCGAATGGAGGCCCCCACTCCCAGCCCGGGGGTGCATCGGCCGTCACCTAGCTTAATCTGAGCGTGGTCGTACTTTCGTGAAGGGAGGCACCACGTTAAAACGGGTCCGTAACACACACACACACACACACACACACACACACACACACACACACACACACACACACACACACACACAC
>JAPJBO010001204.1:0-60144 GCA_030068145.1 Diplonema papillatum | reverse complement strand
CACACACACACACACACACACACAGGGGGGAAAAACCACATAGCACACACTCTATTGACTAAGATGAACGCGGACAACCTCCACGCGGTCCCCCTGGGTCCCGGAGCAGCTGGCTCGGGAAGCGAAACGTCCGCGTCGGTGCGTGTGGTGCATCTGCCAACGTTCAAGCAGTTCTCACTGCAATTGAGCGGGTTGAAGGGCAAGGTAGGTGCCTACGAATCTGTCATCGAACAGATTGGGTGGACGGGGGCACGGGTCAGGATGCGGCGCGGCGCGGCGCTAATCGAAGCCTCGACACCACCACCAGCGCAGAGGGTGCGCGTCGGCGACGAAGAAGCCGACATCGTCGACCTCGAGGAGCAGGAGAAGCGGCAACGCGAAGAGCAGAGGCAAGAGAGGGTGCGCAGCCTCGAGCAGCAGATCGAGCGCCTAACCACGGCACACCCGCCTCAGCGCCTCCCTGACAACAGCGCCCCAAAAGGCCGCACGTACTCAAAGGCGGAGTTCGTGGCGGAATTCGGGAAGAAAGAAGCGGAGAGGGAGTGGCGCGCGGCTCTGAAGGCGCACACAGAGGGCCGGAAGAAGCAGACCGCACGCCTACGGGCTCTGCTGAGCGAGTTGCAGCCGAAGGCCGAAGGGGCTGGCGACGCGACCATGCAGGACGACGAGGGTGCGGCCCGCCCTGGTGACGAGACTGCCCAGGCGTGGCAGGCATGGGCGCACCAGCAGCAGCGACATCGGGAGGTGTGGGAGAGAGCGCAAGCCGAAGCCCGAGCCGCCTGGGAGGCCAAGTACGAGAAGCGGCTGCAGAACTGGGCGGATGCCCAGGTCTGCATAGCAGCGCAGAGAGAAGAGGCGGCGATGGTGCGCCAGATGCAATGGATGGCTGAGGTCGAGAGGAAGCTCGATGCCTTCGAAGCAGAGACGTGTGCCCGGATCCAGTCACTGGCCCCAAGAGCGGCGCCTGCCGCCGCACAAGCAACGGCCTCACCAGCAGCAGCAGCGCAGGTCCAGCCAGCGCAGCCAAGCCCGAGCAAGAAGGAACTGAAGAAGGCGGAGGCGAAGGCTAAGAAGGAAGCCGCCGATAAGGAGTTCGGAGAGCAGCTAAAGCGGCTAAATGAGGCCACGAACAGGGCAGCTGAGGCCGGGCCAAAGGCGGGCGAGGCCGAGCCGATGGCGAAGGAGGCCGAGCCGAAGGCGAGTGAGGCCGAGCCGAAGGCGAAAGCAGTCAAGGGCGGAAAGCAGCAGACCATCAAAGGGATGCTGAAAGGGAATAGGTACAATCCGCTTGAGAGCTAGGTCGCGGGGCGCCCCGGAGAAAGCCCGGTCGCTAGCAACCATCATCATCATCACCATCATCATCACCAATCAGCTAGCGATCAAGCCAGGGCAACCCGGGGCGCCGAACGCCGATCAAACAACTCAAGCGGACGATGCTCTTGGGCTGCGGATGCCACAAATGAGCCGACGCCAGCGGAAAGCGGCGATCGGCTACTAGACAAGGCAGCCGCGGTTTTCGGAGCAAGACGTGAGGCAGTGGAAAAGGACGGGAACTGTCAGTATCAGGCACTGATCCGCGGCGGCAGGCTGAACCTTACGGCTGCCGCCTTGCGACAGAAAGTCACACGACAACTCCGGACTAACCCGCCTACGCCTTTTGTTCCCGAAACCCCAAAATCCTTTGCTGACTACCTCTTCGAGGTCGCAGCTGACGGGGTCTATGGGGATCACTACACCCTCCAAGCGGCTGCAGAGGTGTTAAAAGCAAGCGTGTGGGTCCTGTCGACGCGGAACTTGACTCAGCTCAGGTGCGAAGGAAGGGCGGCAAGGGCAACCCGTGTCGTCGTCCTGACGTATCGGCCGGAGCATTACGATGCGCTGGCTCTGCCGCACAGGGTATTGCAGAGGATTGCGACGGAGGAAGGGGGCACGTCGACTATTCCGTTGCAGCAGCTCGAAGCAACAACAGTCGCGCGAGTCCCACGGGAGAGCCACAAATCCCGAGGGATGGTAACCCTTGCGACGACTAACCTCGGTTCGCTGAACTCGAGATGTCACAGCGTGGCAACGCTGCCGGCGGACATCATCGCGTTACAGGAAACCCGGGCAGGGCCGGAAGTGAAAAGAACCAGCGAGTTCTACCTCGGGGCGTATGGCGTAAAGTGCCACTGGGGGGAGGACGTGCCGGTTGTCGTAGGAACGAGCGGAATTGGACAGCGCGTGCCGGGAGGGACAGCAGTCACCACGAAAAGCAACATGGTAGCGACGGTAGCCCAACCCTCGAATGAGCTCGAGCGGAATCTCTTCGGCAGCACTCGAGTCGCGCACGCGGTGGTAGCGACGGGAAATGCGCGTTCAACACTGCACGTAATTTCGGTATATGCGCACGTGGGGAGAGATTCCGAGGCGACGAGGCAGCGGGAAAAACTCATATCCGACGTGTTCGAGATGGCAGCGGGGCTGGGCCAAGTTCCCGTTGTCATTTTGGGGGATTTCAACACCGAGACTGCAGATAGTCCAGCACTCGTGGCAGCCTGCGGACTCGGTGGATGGATTGATGCAGCGGAAGTCATGGCGCGAGCACGGTCACACGTCGCCCCAGCTACCTGCTGGGCTGGAGAGGGCGGATCGCGCATCGACATGTGCTTTGTCAACCGAGTGGCGGCACCGGCACTAGTCGCGGTAAAGACCGCTGAGAAAGACCAATACGACATCCCGACTCACTGCCCGGTGTTCGTCACCCTCAGTTTGGAAATGTTTACACAGCCGAGCCCCATTACCTGGATTCCGGCGCCTTTTCCGAGGAACCTGCCGCTGCTGTCATCGACGAAGAAGAAGGAAGTGCTTGAAGTAGCGCTACGGCAGAGGAAAGAGGTAGATGGGGTGTCTGGCTCATACCGGAACGCGACGGAAGTCGCTGAATCCTACCTGCTCGAGCTGCATAACGACCCCAGGCAGCCTGACGCGCTGCGGGGATGCACAGGCAGAACGGCCGGGTTTCAACAGAGGATGAAGCAAGTATCGGCTCGGCAGGCTTGTTCGACGAGGGGGGCGCTCGACTGGTCAGCTAGGCAGCGCGATAAGGTCATCGGCCTGCTCCGAACCACCATCTTAGAGGCGCGGCGGAGACTCGAACATGGGTCGGTAGGGACCCGGACCTTCGCAGAGCAAAGAGCGCGAGAGGCCCTATTTAAAACGGCGGGGACGCAACCGCTGGGGTCCCGCCTGCGCCAAATAAATGGGAGCCCACTTGAGCTCGAGCAATTAATGGAAACCCTCATCGAGCTGGAAGGGACCCAGCGAGATGCCATTAACTCCCTTAAGCAGCAGCGGTGCCGCGCCTGGAAGGAGAAAATGCAAAGCGCATGGAACGGAGCAGGAAGAGGCGAGGTATACCGGTTTCTGGCGGGGAGCCGAAGTGGTCCGCTAGCCCTGCTCAGAAGGAAAGACGGGACGCTGACGGCCTGCAGCACCGAGATTGACGAAATGCTAAGGGGCGACGACGCGTGGGGAGGGATCTTTTGCAGATATGCTGGGACCCCCGAACCAAGTTGGGATACCTTTAAAATCCACTACGCGCGATTCCTCCCTGCACGGCAAGCGATGCAACACAATCTCATCACGACATCGGACCTGAAGGCGGCACTGGCGAAGATGAAGAAAACGTCGTCACCCGGGCTCCATGGGTGGCGCGTCTACGAGCTGCAGCAGCTGCCGCCACAGGTCCTGGAACTCATGGCGGACGCAATGAACTGCGTGGAGCGAGACGGGGAATGGCCGGCACCGCTGATGCACGCAATCATCCATCTGCTTCCCAAACCGGAGAGCACCGGAGACCCGTTGTCGCAGCGCCCAATAACGATAACCCCGGTATTATACAGAATATGGGCCTCGATAAGGGCGCGGGATGCATTGGAGTGGATGGACGCCATAGCGCCCAGTGGGCTCCACGGGTGCCGGAAGAAACACGGAACTGACGACCTCATCTGGCACCTTGCCGCACTAATTGAGGAAGCACAGATAACGGGACAGCCGCTATACGGCCTAGCGCTGGACTTCCAAAAGTGCTTTGACTCGGTGCCTGCGGAAATAGCATTCAAACTCGCCGAAGAGCTGGGGTTCCATCCGACTGTCCTCCGAACTTTGCGAGCCGCGTATGCCAACATGCAGCGTCACTTCCGTGTTGGAAACACAATTGGGGAAGGTTTCATACCCACGAATGGGATCATGCAAGGGTGTCCAATCAGCGTGGTGCTCATAAACGTGCTGATCAGCGTTTGGATGAGACACATCGCTGAGCTTGACGCAGCGATTCCATTGTCTTACGTGGACGATCTCTACGCATTGCTGAAGAACTGCGCAAACCTGAAGGAGGCGGTACAACGTTCAAGCGAGTTCGCCGGGCTAACGGGAATGCGAGTGTGCGCGCAGAAGAAGTCCTTTTGCTTCACCACAGCACAGGGTGCATTGGAGCCAGTGCAATACACCGAGCTCGATAGGGCGTTGCAACCGGCAGCGCCACCGGTGACGCTCGCCAGACGGGTTGAGTTCGACGCATTGGGGGTGATGCTGTCCACAAAACCCCAGTCACCAAACAGAAGACTCACCCTCTCGAGCAGAATCACACAGCGTAATGCAGAAGCAGAAGCGGTCCTAAGAAGAGCCGCCCTCCTACCGCTACCCGCGCAGGCCAAAGATTTAGCAGTCAGCATGGCAGCCGGGGCGAAGCGGTACTATGGTGCAGTTGTGACGACCATCGGAAGGACAGACGCTGCGCGTTTGAGAAGGCTGTTCACTGCGGCGGTATGGACAGGCGGCCCCCGCCGTGCCCAAGAAGCTGTACTGCACATCCTTCACCACGGACACAGGCTAGATCCAATCGTAGTTCCCCAATACCGAAGGATTACGACGTGGGCGGAGCAGAGCCAAAAATGGGATCATGTCCGGAGGCTGGCGCAAGTGGCGTGGCAGCGAGATGCTGCGCTCGCACAGGTGCGGGGGCCGTTCGCCTTTTTCAAGGACGCACTGGTGGACATAGGTTGGCGGTGGACGGCGCCAACGACGGTCACGTACGAGAACGATGCCGGAGAGACGGTGACCCACGATGCAGCGTCAATGGGCAACACAAAGCTTCTGCAGCATGACGTTCGCCAAGCGCTGCGTCTGCAGGAGATGAAGAAGCTAGCGACAAGAAGGCCGGCAGACTTCGACGGAGCCCAACACGGCATCGACACGCGGGCCACAAGGCACCTTCTTGAGACGCAGGAAACGCCACTGACCGCTTATCAAGCAGGAATGCTGAGAACAGTAATTGCGGGGGCAACACCGGCCACAGGGCGAACCGGTCTCGAGGCCCCGTGCAAGTATTGCGGCTCGCTGGAACGAGAAACAGTTGAACACCTTTTCTGGAGGTGCACGGCGTGGGCGCAAACGAGGTCGGAGTACGCTGACCTGGAGAACGTCCAAGGAACTTGGCCGCCGTGTCTACGTCTTTGTGGAGTAGTCCCCCTGTGCCCCCAAACGCAAAACGCATACCCGCTGCCCATCGACGAGCACCAGCGTCTCCGTGTAGTGGTGAGACTGCAGAGGTTCTTCGTAGCGGTACTGGTGGCCAGACAGGAAGCGGATGGTTTGGCGGATCGGTCCACGCGACACCACCGGACGGTAGAGTATCCGCGAGGATGGGTACCGACGGTCCCCCGGGTCTTGAGCGTACCGGACATCCCACACACAGCAACCACCTCGAAATGGAAGCATGGCCCGAGCCTCTGGACAGCTTTCACGGGCTGGCTGAAAGCGCTCAAGTGGGCGTCGCCGGGGCAGGAAACGGGAATCAGCTACATGGAGCTAGCGGTAGCCTTTGAGTTGGAAACGGGATGCAAGCTGCCCCCGGTAAAGAATCGGTTCTACGCCCCGCCACCCGAAGTCCCCAGGAACAAGCCGACAACAGCACGGGACACGCTGCCGGACGAAGAAGCCGAAGACGGAATCGCAGTGTACTTCGACGGAGGTGCGCGTGGAAACGGCACCGCTTTTGCAGTAGCGGGAGCAGGGGCTGTATTGTACCGGAACGGCAAGAAAGAAGCGGAGATTGTACTGCCCCTGCCAAACGTGCGCACGAACAACGTCGCGGAGTATGAAGGACTCCTGGCTAGCTTAGAGCTCCTTCAGCAAGTAAGAGTCGAGCGGGAAGTGCGCTGCGTGGTCCGCGGCGACTCCGCCCTCGCAGTGGGCCAAGTGACACGACGAACAAGTTGCTCTGAGCAGCTAAGGCCGATGCTCACCCGCGCAAGTACCCGCTTAAGCGCCATCCAGCAGCGGTTACAAGTGGCAGTCGAACACGTTCGGCGGGAGCGCAACCGCGATGCGGACGCGCTCAGCAACGCGGCGATGGACGTAGTGCAGCGGAGCCGGCCACCCCGACAGGAGCAGATGCTGCTGCTGCGACAGTTGCAGAAGTCACTCCTTGGGAAGGCACTGAGCCTGATTGAGCTGGGAAGCTCATACACGAAGGTGACGAAACGGCCATGGCACTTCGGGTTCGACACGCCGACGACCATACTCACGTCGCTTGGAGGGACCATTGTGCGGGGAGTATCGTGCAGAGCGCAGATCACGAGAGCGGCCGAGAACGTTATCCTGGGTGTCAGGGAGCATGTACAAAGCGATCACTTTTCTGCAGAGGAGACACCGCTGTTCCCGCAGCACCTGGCATGGGCCGCTACTTTTCAGCCGGAGGAAACATACCCCGAAGGATGGTCGCAACCCGGAGCCAGACGGGCGAGGCCGAAAAACGTCGACGAATACCGCAGGGAAGGAACTCGAAGGGAAGCCCCACGGAGCCCGGTTAGACCCCAGGAGAAGAAGGGCCCGGGCGGACGAGAAGTCAAGGAACTTGTGTGCGCGCGACGCAGCCGACAGTGCCCACGTCCAGAAGCCGAACACTGCCGACCTCATGGACTAGAGCGGTGCAGAGAGACGGAGGAAGAAAGACCATGCTGCCTCAAGCACCACTCCGGCCCGCATGAAACTCCAGGCCCCCATCAGCAGCCCGGGGGAGCATCAGCAGTAACCTAGAAGAAACCGCGCGTGGACGCACTCTCGCTAAGAGGGGGGCCACGTTAAAATAGGTTCTTAACACACACACACACACACACACACACACACACACACACACACACACACACACACACACACACAAACTCACACGAAGCCGAAACGTTCGTGTGGATCGCAGTACATTTCCTCCTTCAAATTTTCAGCCGGCAGCCTTCTTGAGTATTTCCTACAAATCAGGTGCGTTTAAGAAAACGCTTAGTTGGCCCACAAAGACGATTCTGCTTACATTCGCTTTGGGATATAGCTCCAAGTTACGAGCAAATAAAGGCAAATAATAGCACAAATAAGCAATGTAGGCAAAGTAGGCACCATCACTAAAAACTGGTAGGCCTTGACCATGCAACCAAGGCAGGAAAAGGTGAACCTGCGAAAAGGGAGCCGGGACTGCGGTCGTTGCGGAATCCCCGTGCAAGGCGACATTGCGCGCATGCAGAGACAGAAAAGCCTCTGCCAGGCTCGACGACCCGTGGTGTGTTCCAGAAACAAAAGGAGGAAGACGATGGATCGAAACCCCAACATGGCACCAGCAACGCTGGAGAACTGTGAAAACGGGGGGTTTGCCTGGAGGCTTTTCGCGTTATTCTGCAGATGCTTTGAGTGTTTTTGTGTCCAGGTTTTCTAGCGTTATTTCGTTCGTCTTCTTAACCATGAACGACCCCCCGATGATCAATCCTGACTCTCGCAGACCTAGGGTCTATGAGGCCAAGGGAGAACAAGGGCACTCGGACGGGATTAGTTTCTCTACTCGTCTACCCTGCTGCTGTCCGGTAGCATGTTCATGCCAATGGAATAGCATCCCACGTGAAGACTGACACCGCAAACAGAACACGGGAAAAGAGCGAGCAACAACAGATGACTTTGCCTAACCGGCAAAGTCGGGAAATAAAGCGGACGGTCCTAAAAATCCGACGCTGGGAGAGACATAGATGACGCGCTTGGACACTGCACCGCACTGCGCCAGAGCACCACGCTCCGCACTACCACGCTGCACCAAAAAAAGAGCTGGTGTGAATCTGGCGGCAAACCCGCGGGAACCCGCGGAGATAGAGCTAAAAAGAAGAGACACCCACCTAGGTGAACGACGTCTGAAGTAAGGAGGGGACGTTGCTTCCGTTTGCGCTGCCAGAGGTCACGCGTAGGCTCTTGTCAGCTTTTTGCTCGGTTGCTTAATTTTGTTGCCAGTGTCCCGGGCCTACGGGTCAAGTGGCTATCGATTTCCCAAACTAAAGCATCAAGGCTTGGCGCACCTTGGGGCTTGGCGCTCGCGCTGAACACACTGTGCTGCCTCGTCGAGACGGTCAACCGCAGGGCAGAGTGGACGGGGATGGTGGCAATGTGCTGCCTCCGACTCAAGCTTTGCAAGCTGTGCTTGACCGTCACCTTCCTGTACCAGGAGCGGCGTTTTTCTTTTTTCTTTTTCTTCTTCTTCTTCCAGTGTCCCGTACCACGTATCAAGTAGGGTGGGCGTTATGTTTTGTTCTTTCAAACTCGCAAACTCAGGGTACTGGGCCCGGGGATAACAATCACTGCTTCGGAGCCTTCAGGTTTCCGGCAGAAACTGGTGTATGTACATAGCATCTCATTTTCGTCACTCCCATTATGCCACTCCGTGGCTCACTCGTGGCATAATGGGCCTGGGAGCGGCGTAATGGGAGTGACTAAAATGAGGTACGCACAGTATGTGCATTAGCTGCTGTGCATAAATAGCTATGTATCTTTTTCGAAGCGGCCGGAAAAAGCACTCCGTCCCGATGCTGGGCACCCTCAACTCAAAACTCTCTCGCTACTTTCGAACGCTACTGGGCTCCGTGTTTGATCCAAGCGAACGCGGTGCGCTCCTTTTCGTCGAGGAGGCCGTCTTCCCACTCCGCCCTGCCCGCGGCGCTCCCGCCGTTGATGTACAGCAGCAGCTGGTCCATGCGCTTGGCCCAGGAGGTTTCCCCCTTGACCCGGCGGTACTCCTGGATCTTCTTCCACAGCGGCCAGTCGGCGGGCATGCCCTCGCCGATGTCCGCCAGCAACGGCTCGAAGTGGTCGAAGCTGGAGCAGCGGCCCGGCGCGCAGAACTCGGACTGGAACGTCGGCGCCTTCGCCGGGGAGAACGGCCCGTGGTTGCGCTGGACGATCCAGAGGTCGTCGATCACCCTGCCGTAGTCGGCAAGCGGGAAGTCGGTTGGGTCCGTCTGCACCTGCTGCCAGCGGATGTGCGTCGCGTTGGCCACGGTCATCCTCGTGTACCCGAAGGTGTTGCTCCGGAACGCCGACCAGCCCGGCTGCTGCTTTTCGAACGGCGTGTGCATCTCGTGCGAGCCGGCAGCGCCGGTCACCACGTAAATGGTGGCCGACGGGTCCGTGTAGTTCAGCTGCGACTTCCCTTCGTACGTGGGGAACGACCTCTCGTAGTTGTGCTGGTGCCCGTTGATCGAGAAGTCGACGCCGTATTTGAAGAAGAGCGGCTCCAACGCCTTCTTCACCGTCTCGTCCGCCCCGCTATCGGCCGAGCTGTAGAGGGGCCGGTGGCCGTGGACCAGTACCCAAGGCGTCACGTCACGGTGCAGGTTGGCTTCCGCGAGGTCCGCCTCGAACCACTTCAGAAACGTGCTCTTGGTGACCGCAGGGTCAGCTATGGACACGGGCAGGTGGAAGAGCTCGGTGGAGAACGATACGTAGTGCACCATGCCGTAGTTCCACGAGAAGTACATGGCGTTCGGGCCCACGCCGTTCATCGTCTTGAACTGCTTCGGCTCGGAATTCACGGGCTGGTTCCGGAAGCGCTCGATGTAGTGCGCGAGGGACACGGGTGAGTCTTCGTGGTTTCCGTGCGAAACCTGTGTGGCAATTGGGGATCGCTTTTTTTTTTTTGGACTGGATACGTTTGCTTTTCTTTTCTACACTGTTTCTTGTAGGAAGCGGTCGGGTTTTTGAAGCTTGTGAGGCGGGGGGGAAAGGGGGGGGTTTCCTTTTTGTGCTGAAGAGCAGGGCCTGGGCAGTGTGTTTTCATTCCTTTTCGTACTTTGTGTCGCTTTTACTTTACTGTTTACTGCCTGCCACATGTGGTTGCGTATCCGTGTAACTTCGTATTCGTAAGAACCATCGATTGTAAACGAAAGAGAACGCTGGCAGCGTGTTTGGGAGGGTATTCGCTTTACGATCATGTTCACCCACTAACAGACTAACTTCCCCCGAACTCTTCAGCGGCAAACATTGATCCTTTTTGGATGTGACGTTTTTTGCACTGCATGCCCAGTGTCCGAATTCCAGCTCAGGTTCTCGCTTTTTGACTTAAATAGATGTCCCCCGTCCGCAAGGGGGTAAGATGAGTTGTGCTAAAGGCTTTGCGTGTTGTTCTGCAGATGCTTTCAGCTTTAGCTTGGTGTTTAAGTTTTCGTACGTCTTACCACACATGGTTTAAGTGTGTAATCAGTGTCAGTCGATGCCGGTGAAGCTTCGACGGGCACGACTAGAATTCGAAAATAGTGAAATACCATGTACGGGACCCTCGAAGCGATCTGCTCGATGTTTTCCATGAACTTGTCACCCGTCTTCCCGTTGTCGGAGCCGAGGTCGTAGGCGAAGTCGCCGACGTGCAAAAACATGTCGGCAGTGTCGACCTCTGAGACGAGACCGACTGACGTGTTGGACTTGCACGTGTCCGCTGTGCAGACAGGGCTGTGCTGCGTGCAAGCCGTGCACAACGTGAAGGCGGCGGCGGCACCCATGTCTCCGAACAGAATGTGTCGGTAGGGCGGAGAGGCGCGGCGGTTGGTGACCTTGAACACGTCGCTGAACCCGTTCGTGCCGTCGCCGACGGAGTAGTAGTAAACGGTGTCCGCTGCCAGCATCGTCATCTGCGCCGTGCGCGTGTACCACACGCGCGCGAGATCCGCGGTGAAGTTCTTCGTGTCGCCCGGGTTGCGGCTGGTCAACGCGTCCGGGGACAGGCCGTAGCGGACCTCGCTCTGGCCTGCGCCGTTCGCCGTCGCCCACGAGACCGTCAGAACGGTGTCGTTCAACCCGTACGCGACGTGCGTCTGCCCGGCGCTGTGCGCAGCCGAAGCCGCCGCCAGCACGCAAACAACGCGCAGCATCAGTTTGCTTATATTCGGCGGGGCGGGTACAGGGGGGCAAGGAGGGATAGCTTCCTTTCAGCGTCTATTGTGGTTTAAAGGTTGTTTTACGGTCTCCGGTTGACCACTGAGGCTGGGAGTCGGGTAGTAAAAGGGATGTAGCTAGCCATATGTGCACACTTTTAACTATGGCAAGCCAGGTTTGTGACTAATGAGACCGATGCCAAAAACAAACTCGCTGCGAACTTAGTATTTCCTTTGTCTTTTTCCAGAAGACAGTTTCGCGGACGCTTGCGGACACCTTCCCTGTTTTTTGCGACTGTTGGCAGAGTGTCTCGCCAAAACCGATTGGCCCGGCTTTTAGACTGTTTCCAATTGTGAGGATCCGTGTTTTGTGGCTACGGTCGACAAGGTGACCTTCCTTGGGTATGGCTGGTACCGAGTAGTAGTAAACGGTGTCCGCCGCCAGCATCGTCATCTGCCCCGTGCGCGTGATTACGGTCCGTTGGCGGGGAGGTACAGGGGGCAAGAAGGGTTGGCTTCCTTCCAGCGTTTATTGTGGTTGACCATTGAGGCTGGGTGTGGTAGTGAAAGGGATGTAGCTACCCATATTTGCACACGTTTACCGATGGCAAGCCATAATTGTGACGAATGAGACCGCCGCTCAAGAATCTATTTGCTATGAACTTAGTACTCCCTTCGTCTTTTCCAGAAGACACCTTCCCTGTTTTTTTTTGCAACTTTTGGCAGAGTGTTCCCGCAAAAGCCGATTGGTCCGGCTTTTAGACTGTTTCCAGTTTTCAGGATCCGTATTTTGTGCCTACGGTCGACAGTCAAGGCGGGTCGGTGTTCTTTCCTTGGGTGTGGGTATGGTTGGTACCTGTTCGTTTGTCTGTTGGGTGGCCTCTGCAGCTGTGTTTTCTGTTTCTTCACTTACCCCCTTTTAAAGTGAAGTTCGCCTCTGCGTCGCGCGCTGCGGAGCCGCCAGCGCCTCGAGAGCTTGGCACGAATGCAGCAGGAGAGGAGAAACCCAATGGGAGCAGACGGATAATTCGAAGCAGCAAAAGAAAACGTCGCGTGAGATCCGAGCCGGATTTTTGAGGGTGGTGGAGGAACCTTAGGTTAAAGTTAACCGTTAACCCCCTTCTACGGACAGGGGACAAATAATGTCAAAAAGATCAGAACCCGAGGTCGGACACAGCCACACCCAGGGCGCAGAAATTCAAATGCAGGGGGGGGGATCGGCCTTGAAGGAAAGCAGTTTCTCGAGATGCTGGGCCCTGGGTCGCAAAGGACGGGTACAAATTGTGTCCGGGAGTGGGTTGACGTTTGCAACACGATGTCGCAGGGGCACTATGGTTAGCATTTGCAGGGGCAGTAGCGGGGAGCCGAAACAGGGGACGAAGAAAGTGCTCTATGACCAGCTGCGTGTGAACAGTTCGCGCAACTTTGGCTGGTGGCAAGCCCTTCCTCCCGCCCCCCTGATGGTGAAGGTTTCACTTGCTCGATGCAGAAACCACACTCCAACCGAAGCGGTTCGTCAGCCAGGATCGAAAGATCCCTAAGCGTCACAACGCTGCAGCCGCAGGTCTGGCTACCCATTCACCATCCTTCCCCCAGGAACCACGTCATTCCTTCCCCAGGAGCACCGTTCCGAGGTGGTGACCGTTCCGGTCACCACCTCTGACGGGAGATCTCGCAGTTTCGGCTCCCAGTGCCTTTTCTAGGGGAATTGCACCCCAAATAGGAGCATGCTCGGACCCATTTGTTGCGAGGTCTCAGATCGCATGCTTTTTTACACGATGTGAAATCACTTGTAACTTCCATAACAAGCGGGCCGTTGTTGATATCGCCTCCCCCGCCCTTCCCCAAATGCAGCGACCGGTTGCAAGCTCCGACGAAACGTTCTCTGCGACTATTGTTGTACCGTCTTGCTACAACGCACCTTTCCCTTGACTGTTAGGCCAGGTGGCACATTCCCAATAGCGACGATCGTCCCCATCGTATCTCCGGTACGCTTGAAAGAAAAAGAAGAATACAGGCAAAAAGGACGAGAAAGGCAAGGATGGATGGGACGCTAGGGACGACAGAAACCGGGCGCCGGACATGGAGAGACGAGAGACCCCGATCAAGGTGGCAGCTTTAACGATAATTACTCACAGGTTCGCCGTTGCAACATGCAAGGGCCGTGTCATTTAGTCATACACGCGGTTTGCCACACACATGGCTTATGGTTCGGTGCCGCAAGACTTAGTCATACACGAAGTTCGCCACACACATGGCTTGTCGGTGCAATACGAGACGCTGGCAAAAAGAGGGGGTGATCTGGGCAGAAAGAATCTGGCAAAGTACGCTGTGCACGTGAGGTGTATTGCAACCTCTGTAACCAACACTTGGACTCCTAAGCCCCAGGGAAACGGAGTTCTGTGTGCAGACGAAGGCTACCCGGATATCTTTGGGTCATTCAGCCTCAGAATACGGGTTCTGACGGGTGTAGGTCGCATACGCCACATGCGCAGTATCGTACTGTGTCGGGATATTTCTGCCCAACCCCCGTGTCCCCCTGTTGGCAACCCTTCCACATGGAAGGATGCCACAATCGCTTTGGCGCAAAGGTGTTGGGTTGAAAGAACGTGCACGATCTACGCACTCGAAACGTGATCGTACCACATCAGCATTTCTTCACCCGTGTTTCGGTCCTCTGAATCACGGCCACATAAGGCAGACCATCACCAGCGCAGAACCTAAGTGCCTACAGACAGGCCCTGCTGCGACTCGCTATTGGCCCGTCTTGGTAGGAAACTGTTCATACTGCAGCACTTTCAGCAGGGCTACTGAACCATACGGGTACGTCGCAACCATCGAATTTGCTGTTTACGACCCAGCGTACCCAATGAACAGGAAAGTTTTCAGAATGGTGAGTTTGCTCTCTCGACTGTTCTCGACAGGAGTGTGTTTTGCAGTTTTATTTGTAACAAAAAAAAAAAAGGTATTTACACTGCAAAAGAGCGTGCTGTGCTGGTAGTTGCGCTGTGGCCCACACGAATTGCAGGCAAAAAGCGCCCGATGCCGAGGCGGCGGTGTGTGGGGCGATTGGGATGTGCCTGCGCACGCTGCGCAGATTATCTGCACGGTGAGGTCCAGCCTCAGAAGCTGGAGTGGTAAGAGGGTGTGCTCGAGCCGCACCCGAAGAGCGGGTGCGCTACAACCAAAACGCGTGCAAATCCACACCCGAAAAGCCGGGTGTGACACCCGTTTTTATACATAAGCGCCAGCTTGGAAAGAAATGCTCGACGATGCTGCCCGACAAAGAACAGAAGGCATCCCAAGTGCTGTAACTACCGAACCACGTGTTGAACGGACGTGAGGTCATGCGGGTCTGCCCCAACACGAAAAATCACACAAACACAACAGGTCAAAGTCCTGAGTGAGAAAACAACACAAGCGACGAACAAATCAGATTGTGTTTGTATTGTATTTGCCCCTCAACCTCTATATTTCCTCCCTTCCATCCGGAGTAGAAGCGGCTGCATCGGGTATTTTTTTTTAATCCCCAGCTTTAACTCCAGCTTGGCGCGTGGGCTTGCGTTCGTGGGAACATGGACAATTCGCCCGTGCGCGGGTTTCACAGTTTGCGTTGCTTCACCTTTGCAGCGGTCGCGGCAGCGGCTCGGCCGCCCAGCGATCCGTTGGCGGAGCTGGTGCTGCCGTCGGGGGCTGTGTGTGTGGATGATAGGAGTTGTGTCGTAGGGTTTACGTCGCGCGCTCGCTACGAAAGGAATGAACCTAATCTACAGTGGCGGCTACCCCAGCACCGGTGCATACACTAGCTATCTGTATAATCGACGGGCTGCGGAACCTTGCTGGAGGGACGAAAGTGCCGAGACTCAGCATCTTGTGCGCCTCGCTACGATGATCTCAAACACCGATTTATTTTACGTTTGAGATCTGGATATGATTGGATATATGCGCTTGACTGCAACCGCCCCTTGACCGCAGAAACCCCGCCCGTAAGGGGCGTACAGATTGGTGGATTTCACCTTTCTTTTGCGGCAAGCGCAACTGATTAAAAGCCTGGTTTTCCTCACCGCGCGTGGCGATACATTGAAGGGCAACCCGCAAGATTGTTAGTGCTAAAAAGAAATGCTGTTGAGGAAGCATACTATCCGGGATGGTAGCGTACGAGGGAAGCGAGAGGCCTGTGTTGTAGTGTGGGGTGCATGCTTGTGGTTTCACGGGGGGTGTTTGCTTTTGTAGCGTTTACTGTGGTTTTAGTGGAAGTTCGTTCTCAGTAATCATGTGCAGACGTGTTCCGGAAGTGTTCCCTTCACTGCAACTATTACTAAGAACCCAAATGCAACACAAGCGAACTTAAGCATGGAATAGTTGACTAGACCTCTTGATTTTGTGCTTCCCAAGATTGCAGAAGTCGGGACCCCTAACCCAAAAGCAGGACCGTAAGAAACCCCGAAGCAAAACAAGTTGCTAACCCCCCACGGATGGAGGGAGGAGGTTGTCCAACGCGAAGAAAGCCTGCAGGAATATATGGGTCAAACTCGAGAGTTTGCCGACTCCAGTATGGGAAGCCTGGTGCTCTTGAAAAGGTTTCACAACACAACTCTTCACAGCAGCAAACACCCTCCCTTCCTGAACAATCCTTCACAAATCTGCGGTTAAATAACCTGGCCTCAGTGGTGCAAGCACCACGCGCTCTTCAAACCCAAGAAACATTTTCCCCCCGCGTGCCCTCTTCAGTGTACCTGAAGAAATGCAAAAAATTTGCCCGAGGCGTTTCGTGTTATTCTACAGATACTTTGAGCTACAAGGTAACATTGGTGTACTTTTTCGTACGTCTTAACCATGGTTAGTGCGCAAATGGTGTCAGCCGAAGCTGGTGAATCTTCGACGCCGCCCACGTGAAAAACGGCAGAACGGTAGGGTAACCGGTATTAGGTACGATGCAAACGGAGCCGGCGAGAAACAATCTTCAGCAGCTGGTGTTGGTATCGTTCATTGCAGTGCATCTGTGTTTCGGGAACCGGGGTAAAGACGAAGAGTTGCACCCCAGGGAAGGCATACGTTGGATAGATGTGCAAATGTCGTTGATCTCTTGCGCGGCGCGAAGGAGACCCCACGTCTTCGTCGAAGCTCGCAAGGCAACGTCAAGGGGCGTGAGACCGTAGGAATTCTTCTCCAATGGATCCGCGGAGTAACTCAGGAGAATGCCAAGAAGCGACACCTGTGTCGGGTTGCGATTCTTCCATAATATTACGTACGCGCAACCAGGTTTCATTGTCGAACTGCCGAAGCAGCCGGAGACAGCAGGGTGCGTTGCGTTTTTTTCATAATTTTTACTTTCGTGGAGACCCGCCCCCGGCAATTGCCGACTGTCCAATCACGGTCGGAAACGTTTGCGCCTGTAGCGAAGAGGCGTTGACCAGTTCCGCAAGTCGCCTACTGCGACAACACGGCTGCACAAGGATGCGCTTGGGTGTGCGCGCAGCCATCACAGGGCCCCAGATCTTGTCACGTAGCCTGATGCAGCTGCCACTACCGCGGCAGCAACCTTCGAACGGCGCACAGATAAGTGTACGAGGGCGACTCCGTACATGCAGCGGGTTGCACGACGCAGGTTCGACCGAGAGCTCGCTACGGGGACCTGTCAGTCTAACACCTGGCTGCCCCCGGTTTATACAGCCCCTTCTAAGTTGGAGTCACGCCCAACATCTTGAAGAAAAAATACTCTTTCTGAAAGAGAAAGAAAAAAGGCCGCTCCGTCCAGGAACGTGACGATCAAACACAGCTCGCAAAGCTTGAGTTGAAGGCAGCACAGTGCTACAACCCCGTCCGCTCTGCCCTGTGGGTGACGGTCTCGACGAGCTTGTATTCAGTGCGAGCGCCAAGCCCCAAGGTGCGCCACGCCTTGATGCTTAAGTTTAAGAAGTCGGTAGCCACTTGACCCGTGGCTCTGCAGTACCGCCGAACACGTGAAATTTCACGTGCACAGGCATTTGACCCAAGAAATCTGAAATGGAAACTTCGATTTCCACGATTTCCGTTTTCACGCGGATCCACATCCCGGTCCCTGGCTCGACGAACCACGTACCAACTCTTTGGCCCCCGGGTCTATTGTCCACAGATCTCTTCATCGGAGTTGATAGCGAGCAAAAAGTCGTCGAAAAAGGTCTGGTACTGTGGACCGGCTTCCAGGAAGAAGCTTGGCTACCGTGTAGCATTACGGGGAGGTGTCGCTGCTCACTTTTTTTTTTCCAGACCCGTCCACGGGTTTTCCTGGCCCCCGAGAATATGGATTTTTGCCGGGGAAAAAGTAAAATGATGCTGCAAATTTTTTTTTAGTAGTACATCTGTACCAGCATACTAGCTCTGACCTCGACCCCCGAGCCCAGAACTGGTAAACTGGTCTGTATCCAATTTTTGTGCACAGGAGGGCAGACACCCCCGTTCGGCAACGAATGCTTGCAGAGCGAAGTCGTACCGGATAGCGGTGGATGGTGGACGAAGAACGAAGAAACCATACGCCTGCTACGGGAAACAAAGGGACGAGTGGGCCTACAACAGCGTCAGTGGTAAACAAAGGGACGAGTGGGCCTACAACAGCGTCAGTGGGAAACAAAGGGACGAGTGGGCCTACAACAGCGTCAGTGGGAAACAAAGGGACGAGTGGGCCTACAACAGCGTCAATGAAGGGCCGATTGCAGCAGCCTTGGGTTAGTCATCATATTTTTGCGCATGACCCCCACTTTGTCGACGCACGCTTCATACTCCGGCCACGTGGCGAAGTTCAGCGTTCTTGGGCTCGCAATCCACGCATTGAGGTACGCCTCCATAGCGCTCCTCGGGATGCCGCTGCCACGTTCATACGGGCCATTGAGCCCGAGCATTAGCACGTCGGTCAGCGTCTGCTCGTGAAGCCTCTTCCTGGCTTTTGTCAACACCCTTTTCATGTTTGAAAAGACACGCTCGACCGATGCTGTCCCCATTGGCAGGACAACAGCAATGGCAAACAGATTGTTTGTCTCTGGAAATGCCGTCGAAAGGTTCGATGACTTCAGCAGCCCCAGCATGACGTCTTCCAATGACGCCCATTGCTGCCGCACGATCTCCGCGCAGAACGGCTCGAGTTCGTGGAGCAGAGCAGTCCGACGGTTCTCGGAAAGAAAGGGGCCACAAGCGACTATGTCAGTTTTTTCTTCTGAACAGTTCTTGAAAGTATGCGGCCCGGAGTAGTGGGCGAGAATGTGCCCCAGCTCCTTTTTGGCAGCAACCAAGTCGATCTTCCCGTTGGCGAATGTTGGGCCCTTGGGATCGTAGAGCGAGAACGCCTGCAGGCAAGCTGACATTCCCAACTCTTCATCGAAGGCCTTTGCCAGAGCCTTGAGGTATGGCACTGCAACGCTGTGGTGCCACGTCGTCAGCTCTTCGTGTGTCGCCCACGGTTGCTGAAAGATGCCTGTTGTTGCTGCGTTGAGGACCATGTGGCAGTTGAAGTACTTCGTATACTGCTTTGGTTCATGGGCGATGTCCAAGATCTTTTTCTTGTAGTGCCCCTTCAGAGACACAACTTGCGCGAAGAACGACGAAGCCTTCTGCAGAGCTGACGAGAAGTGCGCAACAACTGGGAGGGTGACCTCGTAAAGAAACAACGCGAACATCGGTCCCTTCTTCTGCATGTGCTCAGACACTTCTCTCGCCGCCTCATTGCCTTCGGAAAGAGCACTCACTCCCTGGTAAACACCACGGAGGACGTTGGTGACGGTGGATGCGGCTCGTTCGTGAGAGACCCACCGTGTGTCACCCACTTCGCACAGCTCCAGCTCTCTCCACATGCCGAAGTTGTCGACGGCCTTCGCGGCCGCAGAGACACACTCGTTGAGAGTGCGAAGCTTGCCCTTTCCGTCTCCACGGCCGCGGTAGAAGAGGCGATACACCGCTGACAGAAAAACCTCGACATCGGCAATATCTGCGTACGCCTTGCCAACACGCAAACAGAGGACATTGAGTTTGTGCCCCTGGCACCAGATCCACAACGCATAGGGGCAAAGCCGGGAGCGGAGAAGAAGCTGCGTACCGGACAAGTGACCTTTCATCACGTTCGCTCCATCGGTGCTGACACCCACGACCTTCGACCATACACCTTTCAAAGCGTCTGTCATCTTCACCAAGTGCTTGAACAGCTCTGGAGCGCTTCCATCCGCTGACTTCTTGGCCTGCAAATCCCAGAAGACCTCCGTGATCAACCCGCCTTCCAACACTTTGAAAAAGACGGCGTACTGGGCCCGCTTTTTCAGGTCCTGACACTCGTCCGTCATGAACGACACGTACCTCGACCCCTGGATCTTTTGGCGTGTGAGAGTTCGTGTGTGCGCCACCATGATGCTAAAGATCTCGTTGATGACCTCGTCAGACGTGAGGTTGAAGGCATTCTGCAGAAGGTCTCGCGTGCCCTGATCGTGTAGGGCAGCTCGCTCCTGCTGCTCCTGGGTGAACCTTACGATGCTCCTGTCGTGGTGCGCAGCTGCCATGATGTGGTGGCAGATGGCCACAAAGTTCTGGGTGTTGATGACGCGTCCGACCTTCTTCAGCCGAAGAGCGTTTTGCTGCATCATCAGTCTTGCTTGGCCGATGGCCCCGTAGGCGTTCCGAGTTCGCAGATCTTGGAACCACGTAGTCCACCATTTTTGATGTGTTTGCCTCGTTGTGTTAAGGTGCTCAGAGATCTTTGTTCCCAACCGCTTTTCGATGGCGCTGTACGGCAGAGGCGTCGTAACGAAGACCTTCTTGTCGCGGGAGGTGACGGTGCACTCGTAACACGAGCGACACCACAATCCATCAGAATGTGGCTGCAGAAATGGGTGATTCTTCAGCGCATTGGTGAGTTTTGCGTTCTCGCGGTATTCGGGGGGAATCATTTCCAGCTCCACCGCGGTCGGGAATTCGAAATTGTGCTGGTCGAATACCGGAACCGACAGGTCACAGAGTGCTTGCACTTCATGTGTGAGCATCGTGGGGAACGGACAGGGGGCATTCCACAACTCCCGGTTGTACACGACAGTTTCACTGCGCTTTCTCTTGCGTGACCCCTGAACGTTCTTCTCAAGAGAGGTTCTTTCTTCCTCTTCGTTGTAGTCCTTTTCAACCTCGTCCACGAGCTTTCGAATGCGTTCATCCACAAACGGAGCGGCCGCGGTTTGCGTAGACGGTGCGATGGGGACAGGAGGGACACTGCCGGATGACGACGCGATGCAAGCACAAGCAGCAGCAAGGCACGACACACACGACACAAGCACAACCTGGCGCGCACCTACAAGGCGCAAAGCTTCACTTCGGAGATCGGCAAGAGGCTTCCGGAGTTGTTCAGCACGTTTATCGTCCTCGGAGACAAGCTCGTCAAACAACCGCGCCAGTGTCATGCAAACCCGGTTCTTCTGGTTCTGGATGCTCTTGAACCCGCGGTGTCTCAGCTGCCGAACAAGGAAGCCTCCAAAGTCTGGCGCGCCATCCTTGTCCAATTGGCGGAAGGTGTTCGGAGTCCACTTTTCGTACTCGAACGAAACGCTCTCTGAGTATGACGCAGTTTGTCTGACGGATCCACTACGAGCGACGGGCAGCACGGAAACCGCGGCAGCCACGGCTGTTACCAAGATGGAGTTCACCCGTTGTGCAGCCCCAATTGCCCGAGCCTTGAGAGTCCGAACTGTTGTGCGAAGGTGTGCATCTCTGCGATTGTCTTCGTCGAGCAGGCGGTCGTACGTTCTGCAGATGTCGATCTGCACGTGCAGCTCCGTGATGTCCACCGTTAAATCCCGAAGCCCGACTTGTCGCCGTACGAACCCCGCGAGATCTGTGCACACCGGGTCTTCCGTCTTGAAGTCGGTTGCCGTCCAGTTTTCGTAGACGGTCGAAACACCTTCCGTCGGCAGCACCACCTCCCGCACAGGCACATTAGCTGAGCGAAAAAACGAGCCCAGTTTCTGTAGACCGCGAATGTCATGCACTTTCTTTGGCCCCATTTTCCACTTTCTCCCAATCCTGTTCTGGTAGCGGTTGCATTGTGTAGCAGCGCAAACATGTTGGTCGATGTGCTTCTCCACATTGGTGCCACACGGTGGCACCAGTGTGGTACCCCGTGGTACCACCGTGGTGCACGGTAGTAGTACACTGTGGTACCCTGTACACACTGTAGTACACAGTGTGTAGTACACTGTGGGTAGCCGGTTCCTTCGGGAAAATAATAATAGCTGAGATTTTTTTTTTTTTGACCCAGACCAGGTTCCAGACCAACTCTGATCTGGCGACCAGCTGACCCCCCCCAAGCTAGTAGGCTGATCTGTACGAAACTTCGCGCGCGCGTGTTTTGGGATAGCGTACCGGGTGTTGATAAACGGAGCTGTGACCTTCGGGTATTTCAGGCTGCAGACGCTGCACTGAGCTCCTTCCCCCGTTACATCCAGCCACGTGTATTCGGCGACCCACCTCTCGATTGTGCTGCAGAGGATGCTACCCACGCCAAACTTCTGTTTTTTGCATTTCCCGCTTGCCTCAGGGTCAGGGGATGGCTCCGTATCCGACTCCTCGTCGGCGTCCATGATTTGCGTCCTGCTTTGTGTGTCTACAAGAAGTGAGATGATGCAGAAAACAGAGGCCACGCAAGCAAACCCAGTGCGGTTGTCTTCGTCGTCCGATTCGTACTCTGCGACGACGGTGTAGCCTGGTCCGAAGATGTCAAGTTGAGCCGACTCCGCTGGCTCTTCCGTGGTTGCCTGCAGTTGTTCAGATACCGTGTCGACCATTAAATTCCCTGCAGGCGGGACGACCTCGGCTGCTTCGCGCGCCTTTTGTTCGTCTTGTTTCTGTTTCTGGACGCGGTCATGAGTCTTGATCAGATCCAGCAGCGCACCTTTCTTCAGCCGGTTGACACCGGTGCCTTGAGTGGTACTCTGAAGGCCGCTTGCTTTTCAGCTTTAGGCCCCTGCCAGTTCGCATAGTCGAACTGGAGCTGGTCATCGCGAGGGGTATTGCGCGGCGTCGCAGAGAAACCAAATTTGGCAAGAGACATCGTCGTTTTGTGTAGAAAATTTGAGCCGACCACCCTTCCCCGGCCGTTTGTCCCTGTGTCGTTCGTGCAGTGGACTAGCCAGCCCACAGGGGAAAAACGACTTTTGCCGGGGAAATACTCGAGGGACTGCCTTGTGCTCATTTCGAAGGAGGCTAGAGGGGGAGAAAACAATACAACTACAAAGTGGGTCTTTTTTGTTGAACGCTTACGCCCGCCACTAAACCCAGGGTTACCTGTGTTTCGTGTGGGCTACAGCACATTTACCTCCTTTGATCTATCGCAACTGGCAGTCTCCTCAAGCATTTCCTACAAAGCAGGTGCTTATACAAAAAATTTTTTTTTCCCCGGGCCACTTTTTGTTTTTTTTTTTTTTTTTTTTTGGGGAAAAAAAAAATTTTCCCCTGTGTAGGAAAATCCCTGGACCCGTCCTGAGCCTCGGCCAGATCCAGACCATGCCGTTCAGAGCAACAGGGAGGGCGGTGCCCCTCCCTGTTGCTCTGAACCAGGCTTACAAGAATATCTTGTTGTGGTTTTCCGGTGCTAAGTCGGCCACAAAGCGGAAAGGAATTTACAAACGAAGGAACGAAGGCAGTTCCTGCTTCTTGAGCGCAGCCATTCAGGTTTTGCGGATGTGCAAGCCGTTTCGTGCACAAGCCGATGGCTGGGATGCATGCGAGTTTTTCGTGCAGAACCTGACCACAATGTTAGAGGAAGAGGATAGAAACTTTCGACAGGACGCCAATTTAAAGGCAAGCAGAGCTTGCCACCCTGTTAGAAACAGGTAGCTACGACTTGCGCAAGGTGCGGAACCTACCGTGGCGAGGAGAATTTGACACGTATCGTTCCGAGCGTTATGCACAATGTGTCGCAATGGCACGGAAGGTGAATGCACTATCAGTGTAGATGGAATTGTAAAGAGTTCAATGACAATAAAAACAACTGCATGCGACAAGTGCCCCGGCCTGCGTTCTTCAGTGAATGAAGTCACAACAGAGTTTAAGTGTACTCAAGCATTCCCCCTAAACCCAGAGAAACGGGGTTATGTGCCCACGCCTTTTCGCCGCAGGACAAATCGCTGGACTAATTGTGTTTCCGACGATCCCTAATTTTTTTTTTGGAAACGCAGGTTGCTGGAATGCAACTCTCACCGACCTCAGCTGTTAAAGATCTACGCGCTAAACTTAAGCATATCACTCAGCGCAGGAAAAGAAAGCAACGGCGATGCTCCTAGTAACGGCGAGTGAACAGGGCAGAGCCCAAGCATGAACCGGTGTTCTACGGAATGTGGCGCAAGCTGGATGAGGACACAACTGGCGGCGAGGCAACTCTCCTGCACAATACATTGAAGGGCAACCAAGATTGTTAGATCGAACAACAAGGTTGCAAACCAGTATTCTTACCTCGTGTAACCGCCTTTCAGTACACGCAGAGGTTCAACCGAGCTTGGAGAGACACACACACACACACCTGATTCGGGTCGCCGAAGATTTTGCCTTTGTTTGTTTCGGGGACGTGCGGGTCGGCCAGGGCCGACGCGTAGTGCAGCGGCGTGTTGCCCATCGAGTCCCGCGTGTTGACGGCGACGCCGCGGGCGAGGATCTTCTTGAGGTGCCCAGTACTCTCCGGGGTCACCGCCATGAAGATCTCCTGCAGGTCCGTCTGCAGGTCCTCCGGCGCGCTCGAACGCTGCGGCGCCTCGCCGTCCGCAAAGGCCCGCACCCGGTCGGCCTGCTGCAGCGCCTGCGCGGCGTCTGTGTACCTTTTCTTATTCGCGTAGAGCAGCGCCAACTCACGATACAGTCCATTCTCCTGTGTGGGGCATTCCGTAAGTTCGGTAGTCTAGCCTGGGAAGGTAGGTTACTAGAGAGCCTCGGACGAAAAGAATGTGTAGTGTTGATTTTCGTGTTTTGGAGGTTCAAAGCAGGGCTGGGGCTTGGATTCTAGGGTTCGAGCCGAAATCGGGTCAGAGGTCGGATCGGTGTTCCGCCCACACGATGTTCAGTACCGATACTAGGTGCGAAAGCACACACACAACCCAGCCTGACCCCTATGACTATAATTTACTGTGGGAATTGGAGCAAAGCGCATGGCAGGATGAGCACCTTCCCGAACCAGGAGAGTTTGGGATGAGGCGGGGTTTCGTGTAGACAGCCGCTCCGGCGTTACTGAATAGACCAAACGCAGCAGGATCAAAGAATGCCAGTCCAACCTTCCTCATTATTTGAGTTTCCGACGATCCCGTGTGGACGTACAGTTTGGTGCCTTTCGACGTTTCGTGCTCGTGAGGTTCAGCTTTTGTGCGTGGTGGGAGGGGATTGGGGGAGAAGCTTTACTGTATCGGGCTAGACTTTTAACTCATGCTTCAACCCTTCAACCAGGTTGCCCACTCTGCCGCCTTATCGCTCGGCTCCTGAAAGCGTACCCTTTCGCATACACACTTCATAACTGCGGCATTGCATTGGTTTTGCATTCTTTCTACCAATGTGTCCAAGCCGGAGGTCGTCGTCGTCCGCTTAGGCACGATGATATGTAGTTGGGTATTATGAAATCACTACGGTTGGCACTCTTTCCTAAGTTCCCTAAGGAGAAAGGGAGAATAACACACCCTGAGGACGGGGGCGCACTCGCGCAGGTCGCAGTAGTTGGTGTTGGAGAGGAGCGTGTACATTTCTTCGGTGTCGTGCCTTTGGATGGCGACGACCAGGGACGCGTAGTCCATGCACCGCTGCTGGACGGGGTCCGCGGAGTCCCGCCGGGCCATGATGAAGAGGAGCAGCATGTTGGTCGCCAGCGTCACCTTCGCGTTGACGTCTTGCGTTGCGGCTTGCAGGTTCTCAACAGGCGACGACACGTCGATACTAATTCGAGGGTTGCTCGCCGCGATGGAGCTGCCCCTGGGCCGGGCACCATCCAAGGACACTCGGCTGACCGGTGGTATGATCTCGTCCACACTGCCCCCGACGCTTCCTGTGTGGTTGGTTGGGTAGGTCGTTAGCCTTGGAGGGGCATTCCGATGCCATGATCACTTGTACGAAATATAAAGGTAGAGAGGCAACAAAATACAAAACAAACACAATCTTTTTTGTTCTTCGCTTACACCACCGTGCGTTGGTTCTCACTCAGGACTTTGACCTGTTGTGTTTGTGTGATTTGTCGTGTAGGGGTAGACCCGCATGACCCCACGTCCGTTCAACACGTGGTTCGGTTGTTACGGCACTTGGGATCCCTTTTGTTCTTTGCCGGGCAGCATCGTCGAGCATTTCCTTTCAAACTGGCGCTGATGTAAAAACCGTACACCGCGAGAGTAGGAGAAAGTAGAAAAGGGAAACTAGAGTGTTCGTTGACTGCACTACCCTGAGCCCAAATCCTGGACGTGGTTTCAGGTGGCAAATTTGGCAAATGATCATAATCAGAAGGGCCTACTTGGGCGGTTCAGTTTCCTCACACATTGCATGCGGCTAAAATACTCGAGGGACTGCCTTGTGCTCATTTCGAAGGAGGCTAGAGGGGGAGAAAACAATACAACTACAAAGTGGGTCTTTTTTGTTGAACGCTTACGCCCGCCACTAAACCCAGATTTACCTGTGTTTCGTGTGGGCTACAGCTCCTTTGATCTATCGCAACTGGCAGTCTCCTCAAGCATTTCCTACAAAGCGGGTGCTTATACAAAAAATAAATGGACCTGCGACGGAATAGGTCCGACGGGGCGTGCCGAGGGAGCCGTTGCCGACGGAAGAAGCGGAGTGGTTGATGCCCGCCAGCATGTTGACGGCCGACGTGATGGCCGCGGTCGGCGTCTGCGACGCTTGCTGGAGCTGCTGCTGGAGGAGCTGCTGCTGCTGTTGCTGCTGCTGCTGCGCGACGAAGAGCTGCCGGTACCGCGTTTCGAGCGGGACGCTGACGTCGTTCGACGCGACCGTCTTCGACCAGCCGTGCAGCACCCCGTCCGCCGCTTGGGCATTCGCCGGCAGCAGGTGCGGCAGGTGCAGCAGGATCTCCCGCACGTCGATGTCCGTGGCGGCGAAGTGCTCGAAGGCTGATTCCGACTGCCCGCGGAACAAAAACGCGAAACCGGCGTCAATGTGCGTTTGCTTCATTCGAAGTGCGTCGACTGCCTCGTCCCCAGTGGACGTCCGGTAGAGAAGGTCGAACGCCTCCGTCATCATCAGCTTGTTGACCAGCGTCTTCAACTGATCTTCGATCGAAGTCGCCACCAGCATATACACGTCGGTCTCCGTAGCTATGCACAAGTTGTCCTGCGGACCAGGACACCGCCAGCAGGACAGCACCGCTTTCGTGAGGTTGGTCAACGCTTGGACGATCTCGCCTTCGTAGATCGAGTACACTTCCACTTTGTCGGGTAGAAGTGCGACGATGTAAGGATGCTTGAAGCCGAGAGAGCGCGGGGGCGCCGACCAACGGATGGTCTCGCGGGTGATCCGATGCGCGCCGGCATTCGCGTTTTTGACGTCGGAATCCTTCAACGACACGCGCACGCTCCGGCTGCCTATGCTGCACAGCGCCGCTTGCTCCGACCCGAGCGACTTGATGTACGGCTGCTGGTTCGCCAGTGTGAACAACCCCGTCGCCTCCCCCGAGTAGCAGTTGAGGAGCGAGTATTCCTTCGTGTACCCGCAGCAGAGCGTCTCGCCTTGGAACGCGAGGCAGCAAACGCTGCTTGGCATCACCAGCACTTGGAAGAGCGTGTGCGTGCCCTCGTTCAGCTTGTATGTGTACAGGTGCAGCCGCCGTTTCGTGGCCACACACACCCTGTGTACACCACGGTGAACCGGCGCCACGGCAATGCACGTGCACCCCTTCAGCGGGTTCGTACGGCCATCGCCTTCAGTGATGTAGAACTCTCGCGTGAGGTCGTTCGTTGAGTGCACGGTGACCATCTCGTCGCAGAGGGCGAAAAGCCTCGGCCACTCTTGGTCGATGATGAGCTGCAAAACCGGTCGCTTTTTGAGGAGAACCTGGTTCAGCTGGCGGCTGACGTAGTCGTCCATCCCCGGGTCCTGGTCGAGCCTCCATTTTTGGAGCAGCCCCGACCCGCTGCCGATGAAGACGACGTTCTCCTTGCAGTCGAGGGCGGTGATCGCGTCCTTCTTCCCGTCCCGCGTCGGGAGGGCGAACAACTTGACCACCCGCTGCATCTCCCGCCGGGCGCAGCGCGCCGCCCGCCGGAGGGAAAAGTCGCGCGCCCGGCCCCGGCTCCCCCGTTTGCGCGAAGGACCGCCCCTTCGCCCCCGTACCGCAGAGCAGTCGACGCGCAGACGAGCAGTAAAGTGGCCCGCGTCGCAGGTGGCACAACCCGAAGAAGCCCGTGCGGCAGGGAGTGGAGAAGAGGTGATGCAAGGCGAAGGGGAAGCGCGAAGCGACCGACCAGCAAGACGCAAGACCAGGCGGCCAAGAGAAGGAGGGGGACGCGACCCAGAGACCCGGGCTAAGTAGCCTGGAACTAGTGTGATGGACCTTTCTTCGGAGGGGTTCACGCACTCAAAAGATCGACGTATACGCACCCGTACCGCAGACTCAAGACCAGACGATCGAGAGAAGGAGGGGAACGCGACCCAGAGACCCGAGCTGGGCAGCCTTCGGAGGGCTCACGCACTCAAAGTTCGACTTATGCGCACCCGTATCGCACGATCCACGGGCAGAAAGACGCGGAGAAGCTTTGCCTACCCCCACGACGGCACCCGTATCCGCACGAAGCACGGGCAGAAAGACGCGAAGAAGCTTTGCCAGCCTACCCCCCCACCACACGACCGCGCGTCGGCGTCGGGAAGGTCGTCGACCCGTCTTTTTCGTGCTGTGTTGTCACCGAGTCGCTTCTCGGCCGGGGAAACACAGTCCCTCCCTCCCGGGAGCACTCCTCACAGCCGTGCCGCCTTCTGCGCTGCAGGGTGCGCGAGGTGGGGCTCCTCTCCTGGAGAGGCCGTTTTCGGGCTGCAGGAAGGGAGGGTCGGTCGGGGGGCTACAGAGAGAGGGCGGAGCCTGCGGCTTCGTGCAGGCGTCCTCGGGTTCTCCTTGCCTGCCTGCCCCGCCCTCTCACTCGCGCCTCCCGCGTTGGTCTACCCGTCGAGGACTGGTTGCGACCACGCTCAGCGCGCTCGATGGGTGCTGAGTTCTATGCTGTGCCCTTCCTCTTTTCGCCCGTTTCGCTGATGTTTTGGATGAGACTCGGCCTTCGGTCTTGGGTTTTGCATCGGATGACAATACAAAAAAAAAAAAAAGGGCAATCGAGGAAAGCTATCGGTCGCAGAGATGCGATCGAGGACTGCCCCTTTGAAAGCTTGAGAATGAATGGAACGATCAATGCGTCAAGCTAGGCTTGACACGATGCAATCTCTGGTATCGGGGAATCTCTGATTCGTCAGATTCTTCTCGGTCCAGTCACGTTTGAGTGGCAAGAAACCTGGTTGATCCTGCCAGTAGTCGTATGCGTGTTAAGCACAACTCGTGCGCGCGTACGAAGACGTAGTCACCTGGGTGCTAGTGCAGACAACTGCCACAGATGCTGCGTTCTAACTTGCAAATGCAGAACATCGCCACAGATTCTTTGCATTCTAACCCAAACTAACTTCACACTTTCACGGTGTATCGTTGTGCAGTAAGGTCTAAGAGTCTAGAAGGCCAGCTTTCTCAGGATCGGTTTTTCACTTCTGGACCGATTCGTTTACTGCCGGGCACCCAAGGGCCAGACTGCCACTTCCAAGGACAGAGCGCTTTCTACAAGACTGCAAAGGAGGAAGCACGAGGGGGCACAATGAAGGATCGATGCTTTCCGAGAACTAATGGCGGGGGGGAAAACTTAGTTTAATGTTTAGGCAGAACACTGCCTCGCATGCATGTTTGATGCTAGCATCAAGTCTTCGTCGGAGAAAGTGTAAAATAAAATAGGGGAAAGGGAAAAAGGGTCGCAGGGAGTGTAAGACTCCGCAGGTAGGGTCTGGAACCTTGAGGGTCTATTCCTCTTTATTCTTTTTTTCACCGCGGTGTTGTGTGCACCTCGTTCTTTGTCTCTGGTTTCGCTCTTGGACGCATACCAATCCAAAGTTAGAGCTCTTCAGTGGGTCCTTTGGACGGGGACTTTCGGTCCTGTTCCGGTGCTATCATAACTTTCTGGTTCCAATGTATATCGTATCCTTCCTTCGTCAGATTAAAAGAAGGGGGTTCTGGTTTGGGTTGTGGCTAGTGGGGGGAAAATGTTTCTTGGGTTTGAAGAGGGGGGGATTGCAAGAACGTGCTTGGAATGGGTATGTGCTCAACACCGCACTGGTCCCGTCTGCGCCGTGTTTCGGTCCTTTAAGCCACGGACACATAAGGCGGACCATCATCAGCGTGGAACCTGAGTGTCTGCAGACAGGACTGCGGTGTGAGTCTGGTTTGTCAGGCGGCTGATCGTAGCTCGTCACAGCCAGGACCACCCGTGCTAGTGGGGGGAAAATGTTTCTTGGGTTTGAAGAGGGGGGGAGGGGGGTGTCGAAGTCGCGGAGCCCACGAAACGCATGGTGGGCATCAGTCCCTGAAGAGCAGCGGAAGCTGCACCGGGACTTCTGCACTGAGCTGATTGAAACTCCGGGTTGTTATCATATAGTTGGACTGTTGACAACCACCCATATGTAGTTAAAGATTTAACGGCTAGACAATGAGAAAGGTAACGAAAAACAATCGAAGAGAACAGGCGCAGTGCTTGTTTGTACGTGCCGAATGTTGTTTGTGCGTGCAGTTTGTACGTGCAGTTTGCAGGTCGCCCGGGGCTTATTCTGAGGGAGCCTAGAGGGGAACGGGTTGAAACGATCCAACGACAAATGGGTTACTCTCTGAGTGCTAGGCTTGCGCTAGCGAACCCCAGGGGGTGCGTGCGGGCTGTGAGGTTCTACAACTGGCGGCATCCTTCGAGTTTTTTTTCTGCAACACAAAGTGCTCAAAAACGCCAATACAAGAAAACCCGCCACGAGGGAGGACTAATTGTTGTACACGCGAAGAACAAGAGCAGCTTCCCGTATCGATTTTTCAAAGGTAGCCTGCCTAAACTGAACTTCCCCTGCTTCACATCGCAAGACAACTTTGGCTTCTCCCCTTCTCCGCTCCTTCCTTATTTCGTTCCTTCCCTACTTCCTTGTCTTCTTCCTTCCTTCATCTCCTCTTTGTTTTCCCTAAAATACCGAAACCCCTTTTCTTTCGACTTAAGTTAGCCATGAATCTGCACCTCGTTTTGTTTGCGTGTCAGTTGATCGTTTCCGACCTCCTTTCATTTTCAGGTAAGGAGGTCTGATTAACGCTGTGAACGTCTTTCTTAGAATCTTCTTCTTAGAGTGAACGTGCGCTCGAGGATTTCTAGCCTGCACAGTACGCTGTTGGCTACCCGCAGGATTGTTCGTACTAAAATGCTCTGCCGGAGACGTGCTGTGTGTACTTTTGACGACGGGCAACCGTGCTGTGAGTTCTTCCACGGCCATGCCACACCTGAGGAAGTCGCGGTTGCCGACAGCACCCGCTATCCCCCTCGACTCCGCGATGTTCGACGCCCGTGGACTTGTTGATACATCAACAAAATCGAGGGGGGGGGGAGAGACAAGGAACATGATATTTTTTTTGTGTTTGCGACGATCCCGAATGGGCGTGCAGATTGGTGTCTTTCTACCTTTTGTGTGTTTTCTTATTTCTTACATAAGCGCCAGCTTGAAAGGAAATGTTCGACGATGCTGCCCGACAAAGAACAGAAGGGATCCCAAGTGCTGTAACTACCGAGCCACGTGTTGAACGGACGTGAGGCCATGCGGGTCTACCCCTACACGACAAATCACACAAGCACAACAGGTCAAAAGTCCTGAGTGAGAAAGCAACACACGGTGGTGTAAGCGAAGAACAAATCAGATTGTGTTTGTATTGTATTTGCCCCTCAACCTCTATATTTCCTCCCTTCCATTCGGAGTCGAAGCAGCTACGTCGAGTATTTTTTCCTGTTGACAACTTGTGCCAGACTAGCCCACAAGGGGTGGTTGGTTCTTTCAGGGTCTCCCCCGTCCAGAATTTGCTTGGGTCCAAGATGATGGGCGCCCTTTGGCCACTATGTTCTCTTTCTCTCTCTTTTTATACTTTCATTTTATTGGAGTATTGGAGTGCGTCCCTCACGCTTAGCGTCCTAACCTATATTATTTTGGAATCAGTCAATGGAGCGGACCGCACCACCATTTCCCCCACGGTGTTCAGAGAGCAACCATCTGCAGCAGTCCTCTCAACCGATCAGTCATCACGCTGGCATTTTCCGAGACAGAGAGAGCGAGAGGGAGACTGAACTGTATTTGTTCGGGCGGCTATATTTTACAAGTGCATGTCATATTGCGAGATGGAAAAAGTATTGGTTTTGCATCTTCGTCGACACAAGTAGTGGGTATACTGTATTCATAGGGTCTTGTAGCTTCTTCGGCACAAGTAGAGTGATCTAGCTTGGGTGTTGCCGTTTTACTTTTTTTTGCTAGCAAGCACACGAATGCTAAGCTTGAGGGCAGCAACGCGGCTGGTCCAAACATGCCCGAGGTAAGAAGTTCGAGCATGGTACGGGAACTATTTCTCTTTCGCTTCACTACTGCCCCGTACTGCCACGGCAGGCGCTAGTCGTTCGTCTGAGGCGCGGTGCCGGCCGCGACAGGGCCGGGCTGGCACCGCACCTCGGACAAAGCGACCTTGCATTGGCGGCCGTGCTCGGCGACTGCGCGACGTGTGGCGGTTCTTTTTTCTTTTTCGGTGGCGGTTTCAGACGCCGGGGGGGTGCAACGGTCTGCTGCTTCGTAGGGCCGAGAGCGTGCAATGAGCAAACCGCCGGGCAACAAGCCCGTTTGCAGCAATTCCATAAATCAGCGCCCGGTCGTTGCACCTCAATCGCTGGGCTCGCCTTCATCCAACAGGGCTCTTCCGAAGAGAACCGAGAGGAGGAAAGGGTAGCCTACACGGCGGACTCCCCCACCGGTTGGGGGGTGAATGCGGGAGTGGAAAAGACAGGCGCGTTTCGTTTTGTTTGTGCGTGCCGGTTTATCGTTTTTTTAGAATTATAGTTCGCTTGAGAATCCGGGATTTTAGAGTCTCCGGGTGACCTTCGTCAAATGGGTTCTTTTAAAGCTAATACGAACTGGGTGGGTTTGGGGTGGCATGCATGGCTTCTTTCGTGTACACTTTACTTGCTCGCTTTGGCGAGTCAGTTTTTGTGTGAACAATGCATTGTTGGTACTAAAAATTAGCAGCTGGCAGCGTACTACATGAAACTTACCAAAAAGCAGGTGGGTTCCGCGAGTGCGCAACAAAAGGACAACAAAGTATTTACCCTGTGTATATTCAGGTAAGGAATTCTGATCAACCACCAAAACACGCTGTCTACGTCTTTTTAGGCTGCGCAATACATTGAAGGGCATCCCGCAAGATTGTTAGTATTAAAAAGTGCGGGAGTCCCACTCCCGCATTTCCTAGGCAAGATACAAGGAAAATGAGATAAATGCAGGAGTGAAAAAGACGATTTGTTTGTGCGTGCCGGTTGATCGTTTTTCCCACTTGGATTTACCCTGTAGGTAAGGAATTCTGATCAACCACCAAAACACGCTGCCTACGTCTTTTTAGGCTGCGCAATACATTGAAGGGCAACCCGCAAGATTGTTTGCGGGAGTCCCACTCCCGCATTTCCTAGGCAAAATACAAGGAAAATGAGATAAATGCGGGACTGGACTCCCTCAGTGCGGAAGTGGGACTCCCGCTTTGCGGAAGTGACCCCGATCGCACAAACACTCCCCCATCCGGTGGGAGTCCGCCGTGTACCAAAGCCCTTGATGAACCCTGCTTCTACGTTCGGCCTGCTTGTCACCATACACTTCTGACGCACACTTGTCGAAGTGCCAACCGCCAGATCGCATACACGGATGCAGCCATGTGCATACGCTTACGCGCATGAGGAGGGGGGATGGTGTTTCGCCCGACACCGTGTCCGAGCAATATCTCTTGAAATGCAGGGCACGGCGTCCTACTTACTGCGATTCGCCAGAACTCGCTGACTTGTCTCAACTGCATAAATAGGTGCAGCAATGTGGACTGGGAGAATACAAGGAGAAGTGCGCATCCCTTGGTATCCGGGCTCCGATGGTTGGCGGGTGAGCCGTCTCAGGGGAAGAGACTCTGCTTCAAAGAAAAACGCTGCGTCCTGGCCGCACAGCCTCCCAATATACCGACCAGGCGGCTACGTCAAGGAGAGGACGTACACGTTCCCGAAGCTATCGCCGAACACAATCTTGTTTCGACCCCCTGTAGTGTGTTTTTTTTTTTTTTGGCTTTATTGGACTCAACTGGACGGGAGGGTTCGCCAGGTCGAGACGATCTCAAGGATTGGTGCCGAATGAGAGCTCTTCCTCGGCGAGTTGACGGGCGGTGGATTAAACCGGTCCATCACACACGACTTCAAGTCGGCGCAGCCCGCAAGAGCTTCTGCCCCATAAGCTTTTGATGGTAGTTCCCCGTTACCCGTTACATCCACGGTAGTCCACTATACTACCTAGTTCCCCGTTACCCGCTACAGCCACGGTAGTCCACTATACTACCTACTTCCCCGTTACCCGTTACAGCCACGGTAGTCCAATATACTACCTAGTTCCCCGTTACCCGTTACAGCCACGGTAGTCCACTATACTACCTAGTTCCCCGTTACCCGTTACAGCCACGGTAGTCCACTATACTACCTAGTTCCCCGTTACCCGTTACAGCCACGGTAGTCCACTATACTACCTAGTTCCCCGTTACCCGTTACAGCCACGGTAGTCCACTATACTACCTAGTTCCCCGTTACCCGTTACAGCCACGGTAGTCCACTATACTACCTAGTTCCCCGTTACCCGTTACAGCCACGGTAGTCCACTATACTACCTAGTTCCCCGTTACCCGTTACAGCCACGGTAGTCCACTATACTACCTAGTTCCCCGTTACCCGTTACAGCCACGGTAGTCCACTATACTACCTAGTTCCCCGTTACCCGTTACAGCCACGGTAGTCCACTATACTACCTAGTTCCCCGTTACCCGTTACAGCCACGGTAGTCCACTATACTACCTAGTTCCCCGTTACCCGTTACAGCCACGGTAGTCCACTATACTACCTAGTTCCCCGTTACCCGTTACAGCCACGGTAGTCCACTATACTACCTAGTTCCCCGTTACCCGTTACAGCCACGGTAGTCCACTATACTAGGAGAGGGAGCCTGCGAAGCGGCCACCATCTGAGGATGGCAGCAGGTACGCAAATTTCCCAATAGCAGCTCCGCTGAGGCAATAGCCTCGATGTCGAAACCTGTCGATGAACACGATTGGTGGACGAGTCTGGTGCTAGCACCCGCGGTAATTGTGGCGCCCGGATGGTTCTGGCTGGATCAACGGCCGGACAGTGTTGTTGTAACAAACGAAAGGCACACACCGCACGAAAGACAGTAGACCACCGATCGGCAGTAGACGTAGAGCACCTCCCTGCCAGTTGTAGCCTGAAAGATTCGCACCGTTCGATCACTGCACGCGGCGATAAGGTACCTGTGGGAAGGGTGAGCCATACAACAACGAAATGGGTCTTTTCTTGATGAGCGCTTAAGCCCAGCATCAAACCCTGAGTTGCCCTATTTCCTTCGTTGGGATGCTGGACATCCGGCGAGTCAGCCGAACAGTCTTACGCGGGCCAGCAGCAAGTAGCGGAACGGCCAGTTCCATCTTTGTCGCTTGTGTGTGTGGTCCTTTTTAAGATGGATTGTGTCTGGCGCTCTCTCTCCCTTAAAAGGTTGCCGCCCGAGGGAGCCGGCTGTGAGCCGAAACTCGACGCCGGTCTCTCCGGACTGCGCCAGGAGAGAACTTCGCGGCGGATCACAAAGCGCCCGAGGCACGCGCCCAAGGCCCGTGCACGGCTACCGTAGCACCCTCCATGCTTGCACCTTCCTCGGATGCTACGGTCGAGAAGGGGCTTCAATGTAGTTGGGAAAACACGTTCCCCTTCCCCGCGTTCTGCGTGTGGGGTTACCACCGCAGTAGCCGCAGATACGTCCTTCGCCCTTGGCTCACTTTCGGGAGGTGTCGCTGCTCTTTGTCGCTTGTGTGTGGTCCTGTGCTTCTCTGTCCGCCAATAAAATGGAGAGTCTTTTTTTGGTGTCGCTTGTGCGCTGGCATCGATTTGCATTGTCGTGTCCAACACTGAACGACAGGGCTCTCCGGAGGCTCACGCATACTCAAACCAACCAAAGTGCCCCTGTTAGAACGATTCGCGGCGTCACGCACTGTTGCCTTGCAGAGGCACTCGAGTAATGCTGCCTCAGTCCCTCTTACGCCGGGTACTGGTCTCGCCACTACGCCGGACATCCACGGAGCTAGGTTGAAAACGTAAGGCCCGGTCAACCGAACAAGGTTCACGTTCAGTAACGACGGCCTGTTTGCGGTAGTCTGGCTTCGTTTCTTTGGTTGTATTGGAAGCATACTGGCCGCGTCCGGAGCAATAAGTTGCCAAGGTCCATGTCAGGCGGCGGGGGGCGCCTGTGTGGTGTTTTAGACTGTTTCTCGCAGGTTCTGAGTAATCCGGTTCAGGGGTAATGCAATGGCTGGTGCCAACCTACGACGGACACGCACGCTACGGCTGCTTGTCTTTGGGATGGGTTCGTCAACGTAGCTGTCCTTTGCGCGTTTGCGATGGCACTACGCATTTTGGTCGTGACGCGTTACCCCAAGTGCAACTGGGTGGTGATGGCGATAGAAAGTCGGCTTACCTATTGGAGCTGCGGGGGTGATCGTGTCGATGCTGAACCTGTTGATAACAACCCCGGATTGGAGGTTCCAAATGCGGATGGTGGCTTCGTCGCAGGAGATGAGTCGTTGGCCGTCGCCCGAGTACTGACATGATAAGATGATGCCCGTATGGCCTTGGAGAGTGTGCCTATTAATGAGTGTTGTGTTGAAAGTGTGCAAGTCGAAATGTTGGTGGCGGACGAGCGTGTGAATATTGGGGTGAGTGGGTCTTGAGTATTAGCGCTAAACGTTGGTGCTGAAATATTAAGTGGAATGTGTAAGGTTGTAAAAAAGCTGGTTCGGGCGGCACGGGGTTTGTCGGCACCACACGGGACGATGTCCTCACCAGAGAGGCCCGAAACGTGACCGAGAGCTCCGATTTCTGGTCGGTGGACTGGGTCGGCTCGAAGTCAGACCCTTTCCGTTTGGAACAGGTGACCGGCGTGGCCTTCCACCCCCGCAGGATCAGACTCTCCGATCCCTCCTCCGCTCCACGCGCCCGGGTCAACGTATTTTCGCGGGCGTCACGTTCCGCCGCGTCGTGGCGGCACATACAAAACGGGCATTGGTGCGAGGTGGCAACAAGTAAATGCATACAGGTCAACGCCAGTTGTGCAGTTCCAGACTTTCAGCGTTTTCTCGCTGCCGCCCGAAGCTGCATGGTCCGCAACAGGAGAATACGCGATGCAGATGATGACACCACCGTGGCCGGAATATGTACGGATTAGCTTCCCCTTCCGTGTGTCCCAGACGCGGCAAGTTTTGTCTTGCGAGCCTGAAATGAGGTATTTCGCCTCGCTTGAAAAGCAGCTGCAGACCACGATCTTCGCGTGCTCAAAAATGAAGATCTGCTTGCCGGTAACCGCATCCCAGAGAATCATGTTTAAGTCGGTCGAGGTCGTCGCAACAAGCTTCGTGCTCCTGCTTATCGATGCTCCGCTCACGGTCGACGAGTGTCCTACGAACGACACAATCTCCCGGCCGTTGGTGACGTCGTACATACCTATGAGTGTATTTTTGTGTTTCCGACGATCCGAATGGACGTACAGATTGGTGTCTTTCGACCTTTTGGATGCTTGTGTGTTATTTTTTTTTTTTTTACATAAGCGCCAGCTTGAAAGGAAATGTTCGACGATGCTGCCCGACAAAAAACAGAAGGGATCCCAAGTGCTGTAACTACCGAACGACGTGTTGGACGGACGTGAGGTCATGCGGGTCTACCCCGAGCCATTGAGGCTGGTAGGCGGGTGGTATGAGGGATGGGCATGTTAACACACTAGCTACGGTGTGCCAAGTTTGTAAGTGTTACGACCGACACCAAGAAATTCGCTTTGAGTGTAGTGTTGGGCCCCCCCACGTTTTTGGAGGTAACGCTTTTGTGTTAACAGTGCAGCGTACCAAAGCACGCTAGTGCGCGAGCAAAAACGCTTCGTGTTTGAGAGAAGTCGGTGGTATGGGACTCCGGGTGACCTTCGTCGAATGGACTTTTACAGTGTGGAACACAAGCCGGTTCCGGGCTGTGGGCGATCGAACTTAGGTCATTTTCCAACCGAGTTTAGCCCTAATGCATTCCTGGAAGAACTTGGATGTCTCAAGTCTCCGGGGTGACCTTCGGCAACGAGATACGCTTGTTGCCGGCTGTGCGCACCCAAGGAGCTACGTCTTTTTTAGAGTGAAATCGCTTAGAGTGCTGTTGCACGGGAACTTCGGATACGATGCCGGGTATTGAGGATACCCACTTTGGCGGGACTTCTTACTACGTGAAGTGAGGGGGCACAGACACGGGAGCGTAGGTAGTATAGGTAGAACCATCATCATTCTATGTCGTACCTGACCCTTAGTTTTAAGCGAGCCTTTGCACGAACATGGGTCCGCTGACCCGACAAACCCTCATTCCCTGTTTTCCAGCTTCGCTCGCTACAAGTTCTATATACAAGTTCTATATACAAGTTCTATATGAGACGATGCCAAACCCCCCCCCCCCCCTTTGCACTAATAAAAACCTTTTTGCCATCACCCCATACTGGCCCCGAACCCCCATCTGTGTGGCCCAAAACGAGTCCCAAACGGTTTTTGACGGGCTGAGTCGAGGTAAAGGGGTCTCCGAAGGCCCACGAATAGGCCCAGGTGGGCCCAGGCGGGCCCCGGAGCGGGCACTCAGTGCGAGGGGGGGTGCCCCCAAAATGGGGTCATTTTCAAAGCCTCGCCACTACTCAAGCTAGTCAAACACCTTCTTGCCTCCAGCGGGAAACCCAGACTTCAAAACGACAAGATCGGCTGTGTTCAGCCGTAGATAGCCACCAGCGGGTCCTCTTGAAGCCGAAGAATGCTCTCGGGGGTCACAGTTAGCCCCATGTGTGCAGCGCCAGCAGTGGGCAGGCACACGCTTAGAATGTGTGGTATGCAAGTGCACCCTGCCTAGAATCCGGCTTCACCCGCTTTTGAGACACAGTGCTTACAAGGAAAACGCAGAATATAAGGTGGAAATTATACAAGTTCTATATACAAGTTCTATATATTGCACGCACAACCTCTGAAAAGGACGCATCCGAAGGCAGGTCAAATCTGCAGACTGCTGCAAGCTCTGCATTGAGCTTCGTGAAACAGTGCGCCGGCTGGCTGGCAATACGAAAGGAGAAGGCAAAAATGCACGGAACCGCCGTGCGCAGTGAGCGGATTCGTACGACGCCGCGGACCTTGCTTTCGTGCTTGTTGTACCTAGGCTAAGATATATATCCTTCAATTTCCCACTATTGCGACATACCAACATCTGTGTCCATATTTGAGCACGAAACGTAACTCGCGTCCGTCGACATCATGCTGATCGTCTTCACCTGTAGGATTAGACGGTTTCGTGCTACAAGAAGCCGGCATTGAGCCCAGATTTACTCGTTTTCGCGTGGGCGACAACACATTTCTTCTTAGCGTTTATTGTGGTTTAGAGGTTCGGTGTTTTAGGGTCTCCGGTTGACCATTGAGGCTGTGAGGCGGGATTCTTCTTTGAGATTTTGCAACCTCCTCGAGTACATCTATACAGAGCAGGATGCCTGTTGAAACAGTAGTGAATTGTCCAGGCGTAGCAGTGCAGGCAATACTGTACAACAGCTGATCCGATGTCGTATACGACTGAAGAAGAAGACGAAGAAAAAGAAAAAAGGCCGTTCCTGGTCCAGGAACGTGACAGTCAACCACAGCTTGCAAAGCTTGAGTCGGAGGCAGCACAGTGCCACAACCCCGTCCGCTTTGCCCTGTGGCTGACCGTCTCGACGAGCTTGTGTTCAGCGCAAGCGCCAAGCCCCAAGGTGCGCCACGCCTTGATGTTTTAGTTAGGAAAATCGGTAGCCACTTGACCCTTAGACCCGTGGCTCTGCAGTACCGCCAAACACGCGAAGCTTGGCTCCCGTGTAGTCGTGCTCGCATTAAGGGTAGGTGTCGCTGCTCGCCTGCCAGATCCGTCGTGATGTGACCTCGGCCAGATCCAGCTGCTGCCCTGTGTACGAAAAGAAAAGAAGAAACCACAAACCCTAGTACTGTGTCCGAGAAGGTTGTAGATCGAAAAGGCCTTGATGGCTCTCCGCGACTGGCCGCCGGCTCTTTTGAACAACGCGTCGTCGGCCTGCGTGACTTTGAAGTCGCCGAACTGGAACAGCGCAGCTTCCTCGGCCTTCCGCAGCTTCTCGCCGTCCGCGCGCTTCTTCGCCAAGTGCGCTGCGACTATCTCCTCGTCCAAATCCGAGACGACGCTCACCGCGAAATCGGAGAACATGAACGTGTTGTTGTCGTCTTTGCGAGCCCCTTTCACACTCGGCGCGAACCGACCGGGAGCTCGGCCTGTTTTTTTTTTTTTTTTTTTTTTTTGATTATGCAATATAGCGTTTTTTTGTGGATGGTCGATATTTTGAGCCTCATCTTCAGCGCCACCGCGCTGACTTTTCGAGAGTGACACTCGCTGCTCCGCACCCTCAACTCTCACCTCTCCCCTACGAACTACTCTGCCCGGATGAAGATCCCGGCTCGCATCGGCTCCAGACAAGAGAGTTGGAGTATGGTTGAAAGGCAAAACAGTGGTGTCACCCGTGAGGTGGGTAATCTCAGAGCCGCCCACGTGATAAAGCCGCTAAGCACTGGGAACGTTTAAGTACACGCACCACGCGGATCAGCATGCACTTTACGTTAAGCAGCGGCTTCTCCCGTGGCACCTTGTATATGTGGTTGTTTTTAGAGTTACTGGGGGGGGGGGGTCGAATACCGGAGGTACCTTGAATAGAAGAGCATTTTGGAAATCTGGAAAAAGGTTGGATTTTTTCTTGGTCTGCGTTTTTGACGGTTTTCTGATCGCGATGAGCTCCGATGAAGAGAACCGTGAAAAATAGACCCCGGAAACGGGGTCTTTACCAGATGCGGGGCATGGGGCATGGAAACCACAGATTTCATTGGGAAGGACGGGAATCGACCGTGACATTGCTTTGCCATGTAGCAGACCTTTTTCGGCGAATTTGTGCTCGCGTGCAGCTCCGATGAAGAGATCCGTGAAAAATAGACCCGGGGAACACAAATTACGTGCGTCTTTCAAGAAGAAGGGGGTTCCCGCGGGTTCCGGGTTTGCGGTACCTTTTTCGATTTCTTTTTCGGGAAAACTGCAGGATCGGCACGCCGAATACAAGAGGTACCTCTTGTATTCGAACCCCACCCCCCCAGTAAAGTTTTTTGTGAGAGAGACGGGAGAAAGGGCACACCGCGCTTCGCCTGTCCTTGGATCTTTTTGATGTCGTCGTGCAGCACTGTGAAGTCGCTGAACAGAAAGTCCTCCGCCATCATGGGTTCGTCGTTGAGGTGGGGCAGGTTGCTCTTTCGGTGCTCGAAGGTGCCGAAAGGGTTGTTTTGCGGGTGCATGTCCGTCGCGCTGGATGGAGGCGAGTCTGCTGAACCCGCGCTGGCCGTCTCTCCGTCCAGATGGTCCTCATACGGCTTTTCGAGCTTCGTGAAGACGACCGACGCCCGCCTGCTGCTGGCTGCACACCCCATGTTGAAAAGTGTGCTGGGAGTGCGCTGCAGCCCAGGAACGGCACGCTTCTCCGCACGACGAGCTGTTCTCGGCTAGCAAAAAGCTGAAACTTGATTGCGTGTTTTCCCGCGAGGAAAAAGTGGCACGCTTCTCCGCGCGACGAGCTTGTTCTCGGCCAGCAGAAAGCTGCAACCTCGTTCGTGTTTTCCCACGAGGAAAAGGTGGCACGCTTCTCCCGCGACAAGCTGTTCTCGGCTAGCAAAGAGCTGGACCTTGTTTCGTGTTTTCCCACGTGGAAAAGGTGGCCGGTTCTCCGCGCGACAAGCTGCTCTCGGCCAGCAAAAAGCTGAGTCTTGTTTTGTATTTTCCCACGAGGAAAAGCTGGCACGCTTCTCCGCGCGACGTGGCTGTTCTCGGCTAGCAAAGAGCTGGACCTTGTTTCGTGTTTTTCCCACGAGGAAAAGGTGGCACGCTTCAGCAAAAAGCTGAAGCTTCTTTCGTGTTTTCCCACGGGAAAAGGTGGCACGCTTCTCCGCACGACACAGCTGTTCTCGGCTAGCAAAAAGCTGAACCTTGTTTTCGTGTCTTCCCACGAAGAAAAGGTGACACGCTTCTCCGCGCGACGAGCTTGTTCTCGGCCAGCAAAAAAAGCTGAACCTCGTCTGGTGGTTTCCCACAAGGAACAGCTGCACGTGAACTGACGCCGCTGCCCCTTTGCGAGGTGCGGTTCCGCACAGGGGGGGCCACGCTACTCAGGTGCGGTTGTCGCTCAGTGCATGGACGACTGGCAGCCGAAAAGAGTCGATGCGAGCGCCGGAGATGCGCTGTTTTCTTTTGTTTTCCTGTTGACAACTTGTGTGTCAGACAGTTTTCTTTTTTTTTTTTTTTTTTTTTTTCCCCGCCCGCCGCGGGAATGAACACGACTGCGGCGGTCGTGTATCCGTTTTCAATTGTTCAGGCGCGATCTTTCGCCAACTTGCAGTGTGCCATCGCCGACAATACCTTCGACTGACCGCGTGCGCGCGAGGCTCTTGGTGGAAGTGTAAATGCAAAATAAGAAGAAAGGGGAGTGGGTGTGTGTGTAGTGTGTGTTGAAGTTGTTGGAGTCGCTTACTTGCTTTCTTTAGCCGTAACTCCTGTATAAGTGGAAGTGGGTGAGGTTCGTAGAGACTTGCTCGGGAAAAGAAGTCCAGAAGCCGCTGTATTGATGGTTCCTTCCCTTTCGCTGCGGAGGCACTTTCAGAATGGCTGCGCAGCAGATTGTCGCGGGGCGGCTAGGCGTCTTCTTTGGTGTCCCGGCTCGGTGATCTGTCGGTATGCGTGACCCGAATACCCCGCGTTTTTAGAGTGAAAGGTTCGCTTGAAACTCCGGGGTTTTAAAGTCTCCGGGTGACCTTCAGTTAATACGGGACGATATCCTTTGTGCTCTGAGTGTCGTCAGAGTGGTGGTTTTCATCTGCATCTATCTCGTCCGGCATCCCCTGTTGCTTGCACCGCCTGTGACAAGCCAACCATGTCTTTCGAGCATGTGGTGCGCCATTCGATACTCATTCTAATCGGCATCCTCTTCTTGAATCGCGAACGATCCCTTCCGTGGAATGTTAACACCGCCATTTGAGATTATCGAGGCGAGTTCACGCCAGATTAGTTAGCTATGTCACTAGACCGGAGTGCTGCTCCGATTCAGAATGTGATTGACTCACTCTAGTGACTAGCGTTCTTGCCTCTTTCATGGCGGGTGGCTCTTGGCAGCGGCAAAGCCTGCCTCGATGGATCTACATTGTACGGAGGTGCAGTGGTGCTCCGAGGTGCAGATACGCACGCCCACACCTATTGCATGGCACCGCATGACTCCTAATGTGGCTGCCAGGATTCAGCACGACGTCCCTTTTTGTTTGTGCGCACAGGTCCTTCAGACCTGTTTTCTTCATCTGACGGGAGTGGGGGTAGTACGCTGCCATCGATCGACTTTTGTGCTTGGGATATCAAAGACTGTAGTGAGGCGTGTCAGGAGGACGGGCCGAGCTCTTCCTATGCACCCGGTCATTGGCTTTTGACCACGTGCATACGCTCTACCGCTCGTTCGCGATTCTGTCCGCGTGACGGTCAGAGGGAGAAAAAAAAAACGGTGGACATCTCTTTGGTTCTTTCGACTGTCCCATGCCCGACGTTGTGTACCGGTTGGGGAACTAAACAATACTTACAGCGGGGAGCGGGAAATGAGAAACGAAAAAAAAGGGGAGACATTCGAAATTCGAAAAGAGCGCAAACCGAAGCCGCGTCTGCTGCGAGGGGATCAAGCCTCGGAGACACGCCAAGTCGGGTTAATGAGACACAAAGTAGGCCGGGGCACATCTCGACGGACAGCGCAACTTGTGCTGAGTTTGGCCTCAACGAAGCGGTGCGGGCTCAAGCACGGACCGGCCGAAATGATGGGCATGGACTGGAGCGCGCCGCTTTGCAAGGTGGGCCCGCTGTTGAAGTGAATGGGGGGAGACGCTGGCTCACCAGGGCTTGGCTGGCTTCAGGAGTCACCGGTACTCGTGAGCGATGGTGTCCTTCCGTTCGGCATGGGTGTGACGACGTCCACTCGGCAACCAGTGAGTCGCCTTGACACGACATAACAGGACTCAAAGAGAGCGAACCGAGGCCGCGTCTGCTTCGAGAATGGGGGGAGACGCTGGCTCACCAGGGCCTGACCAGCTTCAGGAGCCACCCGTACTCGTAAGCGATGATGTCCTTCCGTTCGGCATGGGTGTGACGACGTCCACCCAGCAACCAGTGAGTCGCCCTTGACACGACACAACAGGACACTCAAAGAGAGCGAACCGAAGCCGCGTCTGCTTCGAGAATGGGGGGAGACACTCACCAGGGCCTGACCGGCTTCAGGAGCCACCGGTACTCGTGAGCGATGATGTCCTTCCGTTTGGCATGGGTGTGACGACGTCCACCCAGCAACCAGTGGGTCCTTGACACGACACAACGGGACTCTCGGAGAGACGTGGTTTTACGCTGAGCCTGACTCGAAGACTCTATCCTATGGGGGGTTGCGTCTTCGGGTAATGAGAACAACGCTGTTCCGTAAAAAGAAAACACCGGTAGAAGCTCTGGGAAGCCGTACATCAAAACGCTGCACGCACGTGCGAAGACACAAGCCGCTTGAGAAGAAATGTGGCGAGTTTTATTGCTTTCTTCGCAAGTATTGGCGCGCCCTCCAGTGCGCAGCCGGTACTGTGCCGCACGACAAAAAAGAAAACAAGGTGTGCAACAGAGATTCAAACAGGAAGTGTACAGACTCTAACAACGAATCTTACTGTATGCGGGTTGGCAATAGTCGGAAGAGTGCAGAGCCCCAGTCCAACACGATCACGAAGAACATGCGGGAGAGATCCTGTTGGAACTGGACTAGTAACGGCCACACGCGGAGAACATTCCTTGCAGGTGAGTTGTTACACACACATTATCGGATGCCGACTTCCATGGCCACCGTCCTGCTGTCAAGATGAACCGACACCCTTTGTGGGATCTAATGAGCGATCACACCGTAAGTCAGCTCGCGGTTCATCCTACGTCGCCAGTCCAGCTTACCAGAAGAGGCCCACTTAGAACCAGGATATCTACATCAGGGTTCAATGAAGTAACCCCGAGCTCACGCCCATTTAAAGTTTGAGAATAGGTCGAGGAAGCGATTTCCCCAATGCCTTCAAGAATTCGCTTTACCTGGCGTAACTCCTGTTTTGGTTCTAGCTATCCTGAGGGAACCTCGGAGCGAACCAGCTACTAATCAGAATTCTCTGATTGGAAATACGGCTCCGGCATTGCCTTCTGGTGCTTGCACCGCGGCCGTCTCGGAGGCGGCGCCTCGGACGACAGGGCCGGCTGTGCCAGGGGCCACACGGTGACCCGCGCGCCGCAGTGGGTGCACGTGACCGCCGATGGGCGGGCCATGAGCGCCTTGTACTTCCACTCCGCCTTCTGCCGCTGCGCCTCGGCCGCCGCGGCCCGCTGCTCGCTTGCCTCGGCGCGGGCGCGCCGCAGCGCCGTCTCGAGCGCGTCGGCCTCCTCCCGCAGCGACTTCACTGTTTTTTCGGCCAACCCCGCCCCCGCGCCGTCCACCCCCGCATACGGCTGCGGCACAGGCGATCGAGCCGGTTGACGGTCACGGCCGCGGTCACGCTGTTCCGCCTTCAGGTCGTCTTGGAGCTCTCGGCGCCTGTCGCGCTCTCGGGTGAAGGCACGCTCTGTTTCCTTTTGGGCCGACTTCGCCGCATCCCGCTCGGCTTCGGCTTCGGAGAGGTGCTGCTTGAGCGCTGCGATGGCGCCGTCCTGGTGCGCCTTCTCCCGGGCCAGGCCCTCGCACTCGGCCTGCAGCCACGCCGCGCCGCCCGCCGACGACTTCAGCTCGGTCGCGGTCGACTTCAGCCGCCGCGTGTCGCGCATGTGGGCTTGGTTCATCTCCTGCAGGGCCTGCAGCTCGCTCGACAGCGTCCGCACGGTTGCCCGCAGCTCCTGCTCCTCGACGCTTCGCTCGGCGAGCACCCGGTTGGCGGCGCTCTGGAGGTCGCTGACGCGGTCTTTCAGCTTCGTGTTCTCGTCGCAGAGATTCGAGCATCTGCAAAACGTTAGGAGATGGTGCGCGTAGTATTCCCTGCAAAGCAGGTGCGTATACAAAATACTCGAGGGGCTGCCTGTGCTTACTTCGAAGGAGGCTAGAGGGGGGTTTGTTGAATGCTTACGCCCGCCACTAAATCCAGTTTCACCTGTATTTCGTGTGGGCTACAGCACATTTACCTCCTTTGATCTTTTGCAGCTGGCAGCCTCCTCAAGTATTTCCTACAAAGCAGGTGCGTATACAAAAAAAGAAGGGAAACTTACAAATATATGCGCGATAAACTGCCGAAAAAACTGTGCGCATACGAAACGTATGCGCGAAAAACTGTTTTTTTTACAAATATATGCGCGAAAAAACTAAAATTGACAAATATATGCGCGGTGCATATGTTTGTCAGTTTTAGTTTTTTCGTGCATATATTTAGCGTTATTTGTGGATATTTGTAAAAAAAACAGTTTTTCGCGCATATATTTGTAAAAAACAGTTTTTTCGCGCATATATTTGTAAAAAACAGTTTTTTCGCGCATATATTTGTAAAAAACAGTTTTTTCGCGCATATGCCACAATTCTTGTTGGGAGACCCTTTCAAAAAAATTCCCCCCAAAGTGCCTATTTCGAGTGTTTAGCCTCATTAAAGCCATCAAAAGTGAATTCAGACGGGTTTTTGACGCCAAACACAGCATCGCGAGAATATGGGGTCCACAATGAATGTACTTCAACGTACTATACAAAATGACATACACTCACACATTTGTAAAAATACCATGAAGTTCGTAGCCTATTATAGGGCCCACAAAGTGACTATTTCGGGTGTATGATGCCAAAAACAACGAGAGGTTCCACAACGGATGTACCATGCAGGGTCAAAACCTTGTGTCTTTTTGGAAATGGCCAAAAAAGAAATTCCGGAAAAAAATTGGGTTTTTTGAATTTTAAAATTTTGGAACAAAAACTGCGGTAATTTTTGATGAAGTTGAGCAATTTTTTTTTTTCCATTTTTGGGGGCCACCAGCCCCGTGGCAGTGTTTCAAAAAGACACAAGGTACGAGCGCGGAAATCCGCCACCCGCCATTCGGCTAGAGTGCAAGAACACAATTGCGAAGCGTACTACAAACGGATAGTGTTACAAAGGCGAACGAATCATGCGAGAACCTATGGAGGGGCCCCTCGACAGCTTTCAGAACACGGCATAGTAAGTCAAGAGTCGGATAAGCGTGTGCACATTCTACTCCCGTTTGATCTGCATTTTCCACCTTGCCCCCCTTTCTTTGATCTGCTGTGTGTATTTGCAAAACAGTTCCGGCACGGCGGGTTTGCGGGTTTGCGGGTTAGGGTATGCGGGTTTGCGGGTTTGCGGGTTTGCGGGTTAGGGTATGCGGGTTTGCGGGGTTTGCGGGTTAGGGTATGCGGGTTTGCGGGTTAGGGTATGCGGGTTTGCGGGTCTGGGTATGCCAGCCTCCAGTGATAAGAGGCGCTCTGCTTTTGTTGCAAAGAAAACGTATTTGTAGTGCGCGAAAAAACTGTTTTTTTTTTTTTTTTTACAAATATATGCGCGAAAAAACTGTTTTTTTTTACAAATATATGCGCGAAAAAACTAAGATTTACAAATATATGCACCGCGCATATATTTGTAAATTTTAGTTTTTCGCGCATATCCTGGTATATTACCCAAAAAAGAAGATCGTTGCTTTGTCGGGCCCCTCCCCTTACAGGTTACTGCAGGAAATAGGAGCAAGTGGTTAGATGAGCACAACCACCCCCGAATCGACACCAGGAAAAGAACGACAGGGTGGAGCTGGCTTCTACGACCAGCAGGGTCAAAAAAGTGACGTGGCTCTTATTATTTACGCACAGCCGGTTTGTTTCGATAAACCATAAGAAGAAAGGAGAATATTTTTCTCTCGCCGCGAGCTTCGCCTGGCCCTCCTGAACAACGAGCCGCTGAATCCTCCGAAAGGAACCGCAGAACATCGACCGGGTATGAGCGGTGATGTCGGTGGTTTGGGCTCGTAATCTAACGCTGAGGTAAGGACGCGAAGTTAGATTCTGGTAGACGATACTATCGTCCTCAGCTCCGAAAGAAATGCGGGCTCCTCTCTCTCAATGAGTGAAGCCATGTATCCCGGTGTCGGACACCCGGGTGAACTCGTCAGCGGGATTATCCTGACTGCAGATGTAGTATAGCTCGATCAAGAGTCCGGCCGATTCAGCCAGCCCAAGAGCAGTGCAGATCATCGCGAGAATCAGGCCATCGGCGCAGTACTTTCGTCGCCGCGCGCCGATGACCACTGTACTGTCGACGCCGACTCGCACCCGACAGTTCGTAATACCTTCGTTGACGAGATGTCGCACTAGCCTGAGCAAAGCGTACATCTCTCGGGGATGTATCTGACCAGCCGGCAAGTCAGGAGGGGTGAAACCCCATCGCACCCGCCTTGATTCGAGGTTGACAATGAAGCACCACCCGGTCAGACTAGCATCCGTGGACGCATCGACACAACGACTTGGAGGTGGCATCCATGCTTTCCACGGATTCTCCAAGAGCTCTCCGAGGGCTTCCCGAAAGCACGTCAGAACGGTGTCGGAGACCCTGATCTCGCGTTGCCAAACGGAGGGCTTGGTCATCTCGATGGTCGAACTTGTCACGGACATCCATTTGAGGATGGGAGCTAACCGAAGGAGAGGAAGGCTCATGGCGTGCCCGCGCCACACCACAGTGCCACAGAGTCGCCACCAAACGCGGAGAGGAAGGTCTTCTGCCAAGTCGACTTGAGCGAGAGCCTCGGCGATCTTACCAACCCACTTGGGGTCCATCCTCCACTTTTTGTGATGAATGTCGACCTCCAGACCCAGAATTGTCCCGCACTGACTTGGTCCAGATTCCTCACCAATAACCGCGTTGTAACGAGCGCACAGAGCCCGAAATTTGGCGATCGCCTCGCGGAGGGATGCCAAGTCCCTACCAACCAGAATGACATTGTCAATCCAGACCAAGGACTGGATCTCCCCATGAACCGAGGAGTCAGCAAGCGCACGTGAAACCGCCTGGCCCAGTTGTGGAGCTCCCCGAAAGCCCATAGCGAGCCTCGTCATCCGGAACAACTTCCGACCGACGCGAAAGGTGAAGAAAGAACGCGCGGACTCGGGCAACTCGAACTGGAAGAACCAGCTCCTGAAATCGCTCTCGTAAAAAAACGAGGCAGTCATCAGGGTATCGACTATCTGCCGATAGGACGGGAAGCTGCATGGTGGAAGTCTGATGTGCTCCAAGGCAGCGTTTAACTGTTTGCAGGCTAAAATGAATCGCAGCTTATGCGGGTCCTTCTTCGGAACGCAGAAGGCGGAAGAACACAGTCTTGTCGTCTGTCTCCTGGGGGCCGGCTCCAGGAAATTGCAGGTAGTCAGTTGCTGAAGGCAGGGTTCGAGCCGTGAGTTCCGTGGACCTGGCGATGTAAGGCCGGTGATGCCTGCGTTCAGTCTGATGAACTCGCCTTCGATCCATCTGAAATGCAGCAGGAGAAAAAGGGGGAAATCTTCTATGAGAAGACGAGAGTTTAGCGTAGATAACGTAGCGGGGGCAATCTCCCCTTCATAGGAAGCCCTGGGTACGCGAGGGCCTTTCCCATCTAGATCCCACCATCGGTCGAAGTAATCGTAAGCCCACAATACTCGCCGGAAAGCTTTCATTGCAGACACTTCGAAGCCCTGGCCGTCACCTGAGCCGGACCCCATGTTCCGCGGTCGGTGTAGTGTCGTGTCGATAGCACTTCCACATGTCGTCCGAGAGCCTTGGCCGCTGCTTCGCCTTCCAACCCCGCCACGGCGTTCAGCGACGCAATCCGAATGTACTTCGTCGTCACGCCCAGTTTCTCCTTCAGGTACTGGTTGTAATTCTGCTTGTCCAGAGCCTGGAACACCAGGCGTGTCGGAGGTATCGACGGCTGGGCAAGGAACCACTTCAGGAAACGCGCCGAAAGAGGGCCGCTCTTCGGCAGGATCTGGCTTTGACCCATGCCAGCAAGGTCCGTCTTGCCTTTGACCCAGGTCACCATGAACTGGTCGTGGCGCAGATCGCGGCGCTGGAGCTGGACATGGAAATGTTGCAATCGTTCCAAGTCCACCCAACGGGCCCCCGACGCTAGCTGAAGCGCGAGGGCGACCGACTGGATCACCGAACCCCTCGGAATCGCCTCTCTGATGGCCGATACTTCCGGGACTCTGCTCATCTTCGCCTCGTGTTTTTTGAACAATTCGAGACGGCCCGTTAGGGCCCGCCGCAAGGCCGCTTGCGGTGTCTTCAGCGACTGGCTGAAGTACGTCAAGTACTGTCGTGCTGAAGCTGGTTGGATCTGCCCGAGATCGAGCAATCTTTGAACCCAGAGGTGGAACGCTTCCTCCCGGGTGATGTGCGGATCTACTCTGCGTAGGAGCTTCTCGAACGCTTCGCTGCGCCGCATGACCGACAGGAAGGAGGCCTGTCCGCGGTAGCAAGAGGACATAGTCCTGAGCAGGTTCTGCTTGAGAAGTGGGACCTCCTGGGCTGACAGGAGAGTGCCTTTCCGTATGCGGCCTTGACCTAACTGTTCCCTCCAGATTTTCAGCGGGTCCGCCGCCAAAATGGGTGGGTCGGGAGGGGAATACGGTCTCGAGGGAATGGGATAAGTCGACACTCCCGTCAGTCAGTTTTTTGACCGCTTCGCTTGGGGTTGTTCTAGGGGGGCCCCTCTCTTACGGGAACCGGCATGGCCGGAAGAGCTACGACTAGGCATGGGGTTCTTGGGGTTGACGGCCGAGGCCGCCTTCCAGGCGTTTTTGACGTCCTCGCCATTTTCGGTGCGGGCTACAGCCACGCGTAGGATATGGTCATTAAACTCCCCGAAAGGAATGTCTTCCACGTATGACTCATAGGCCACTCCGCGTGCACGGGCCACAGAGTGGGGTAATCCCGTCTCGCTGAAGTATTTCAGCGTCTCCATGCGCACCATGATCGCATTGAGGGCAGGAAGCTGTTCCTCCCTCCACGTGTCCCGCTCTCTGCTGAGTCGCAGGACCTTCCACAATGTCCGCTGTTCTTGTCCGACAGCAGTGGACCCAGGGGAGGTTGGCCGCTCGAGGAACGGACCATACCTACGAGCGACCTCGTTGAGGATCGCATCGACACAGGAGGCTGATCCTATGTATGGGAGCCAGGCTCCAACCCGTCTGACATCGAGGTCGTACGGGATCCTCAGCGCCTGTTGCTGGGCTGACAGCTTAGCGGCGAGCAGGAATGTGCGCTGCTTGGCAGCAATGTTGGCCAACTGGGCAACGGCGGGATCAGAGTGCCTGAGGAAGGCTTCTGGAATCTCGGGTCCGATGTCCGGTGCATCCGAGAAATCGCCGAGGGCTGACTCGGCGTCCCAATCGGGGGGAAGAACGGTGGGGTCTTCTCGCTCGACCGGCACCAGCTCCTGGCCCTTGTGGACCAGCCAAGAACAGACAGGGCAAACCCAAGGCTGATTGGGGTTCTCCGGAAGAGCGAACCGAGACTGATTCTCTTTAGTTCGCAGCCTAGCTTTTAGGCAGTGGGCCAGGCCGATGGCTCAACAGCGGGCACATCGATTGCCGCGGTTAGGATCGTGTGTGCTGTCACACGAAGGGAAGAACACGCACCTCGAATGTCCTGCCACCGGCCTGGCGTTAGGCGGGAACTCGGCCACCGGGGTCGCATCCTTGGTGGAGCCACAATTAACATTTTGGTAGACATTTTCCACGAAAACCGACCCCCCCCCCCCCAATTTCTGAGATTTTCGGAGTCGATTCCTGCTCTTCGCTTTTTTTCGCAAAATCCGACGGTTCGATTCCTGCTCCTGGCATTTTTTTCGCAAAAATCCCGCAGTTCGATTCCTGCTCCGAGCATTTTTTTCCATTTTAGTCAGGTGGATGCACAAGCGTGTTCTGGCCGAGATCACGCGTGTGCACCTCTCAGAGTAACAGAACTTTGACGTCTCCGTCCAAATTGTGGCTGCACACGCGTGTTCTTTCCGAGAACACGCTTGTGCCGCCGGGTGCGAACTGGTTGCGCAAGCGTATTCTGGCCGGTCCGCTCGCAATTTTGCTGGATGGTGAGCATGCCAGAGACGCGGGTTCAATCCCGGCAGCTGGACGTTTTTCCCATTTTAGTCAGGTGGATGCACAAGCGTGTTCTGACCGGGATCACGCGTGTGCACCTCTCAGAGTAACAGAACTTTGACGTCTCCGTCCAAATTGTGGCTGCAAACGCGTGTTCTTGCCGAGAACACGCTTGTGCCGCCGGGTGCGAACTTGTTGCACAAGCGTATTCTGCAATTTTGTTGGATGCAATTTGGTGCCGTAGACGCGGGTTCAATCCCGGCAGCTGGACGTTTTTCCATTTTAGTCAGGTGGAGGCACAAGCGTGTTCTGGCCGAGATCACGCGTGTGCACCTCTCAAAGTGACAGAACTTTGACGTCTCCGTCCAAATTGTGGCTGCACACGTGTGTTCTTGCCGAGAACACGCTTGTGCCGCCGGGTGCGAGCTGGTCGCACAAGCGTATTCTGGCCGGTCGCAATTTTGTTGGATGCAATTTGGTGCTGTAGACGCGGGTTCAATCCCGGCAGCTGGACGTTTTTCCATTTTAGTCAGGTGGAGGCACAAGCGTGTTCTGGCCGAGATCACGCGTGTGCACCTCTCAAAGTGACAGAACTTTGACGTCTCCGTCCAAATTGTGGCAGCACACGTGTGTTCTTGCCGAGAACACGCTTGTGCCGCCGGGTGCGAGCTGGCCGCACAAGCGTATTCTGGCCGGTCGCAATTTTGTTGGACGCAATTTGGTGCTGTAGACGCGGGTTCAATCCCGGCAGCTGGACGTTTTTCCATTTTAGTCAGGTGGAGGCACAAGCGTGTTCTGGCCGAGATCACGCGTGTGCACCTCTCAAAGTGACAGAACTTTGACGTCTCCGTCCAAATTGTGGCAGCACACGTGTGTTCTTGCCGAGAACACGCTTGTGCCGCCGGGTGCGAGCTGGTCGCACAAGCGTATTCTGGCCGGTCGCAATTTTGTTGGATGCAATTTGGTGCTGTGCCCGGCAGCTGGACGTTTTTCCATTTTAGTCAGGTGGAGGCACAAGCGTGTTCTGGCCGAGATCACGCGTGTGCACCTCTCAAAGTGACAGAACTTTGACGTCTCCGTCCAAATTGTGGCAGCACACGTGTGTTCTTGCCGAGAACACGCTTGTGCCGCCGGGTGCGAGCTGGTCGCACAAGCGTATTCTGGCCGGTCGCAATTTTGTTGGATGCAATTTGGTGCTGTAGACGCGGGTTCAATCCCGGCAGCTGGACGTTTTTCCATTTTAGTCAGGTGGAGGCACAAGCGTGTTCTGGCCGAGATCACGCGTGTGCACCTCTCAAAGTGACAGAACTTTGACGTCTCCGTCCAAATTGTGGCAGCACACGTGTGTTCTTGCCGAGAACACGCTTGTGCCGCCGGGTGCGAGCTGGTCGCACAAGCGTATTCTGGCCGGTCGCAATTTTGTTGGACGCAATTTGGTGCTGTAGACGCGGGTTCAATCCCGGCAGCTGGACGTTTTTCCATTTTAGTCAGGTGGAGGCACAAGCGTGTTCTGGCCGAGATCACACGTGTGCACCTCTCAAAGTGACAGAACTTTGACGTCTCCGTCCAAATTGTGGCAGCACACGTGTGTTCTTGCCGAGAACACGCTTGTGCCGCCGGGTGCGAGCTGGTCGCACAAGCGTATTCTGGCCGGTCGCAATTTGTTGGATGCAATTTGGTGCTGTAGACCCGGCAGCTGGACGTTTTTCCATTTTAGTCAGGTGGAGGCACAAGCGTGTTCTGGCCGAGATCAGTCGTGTGCACCTCTCAAAGTGACAGAACTTTGACGTCTCCGTCCAAATTGTGGCAGCACACGTGTGTTCTGGAGAAAGTGCCTTTGCGAGCAGCTCGATCTGAGTGCTGCGAAAAAATTCGACGGAATTTTGAAAATAATCGGTCGTCGGGATTTGAACCCGCGTCAGTGGCTTCGAAGTCGCTCACCTTGCGACTCAACCACGTTGCCACGTGTTGCGAAAACAGAAAACTTTTTTTGTTGCAAAAAAATGCGACAGCGCGTGGTCTTCAAGATCTTCGCCTGGTCGGACCTGCCCTGTAAAGCAGGCCAGCCAGGTCACAGTGAAGGTGGCGTTCACTGTGCTGAAGAAGCATGCATTGGGACTACCGCTCCGAAAGCAACCGGACATAGGCAACCCCGCTGTACCAAAATGGCAAATCCAGTGTCCCGCGCTCCAAAAAAAAGCCGCCGCCCGCAAACCCGGAGTCCGAGGACCGGACCGGACTGCTTCGGGCCGCCTGCCAGGACTTCTTCCATCAGAAAATGACGGAAAACGTCCGGCAGTTACCGCAGCAAGAAGTACGTGCTCGGCTAAAGGCCGGCGCGGGGCGAAACTGGAGGCAGTAGTTATAGTTCGGGAAACCGTAAAGTTCGGCGAAGTTAATTTCCGCAATAAACAAAAATCTCACAGAAACCAGTTGTCCAGTCTCGGGAAGTCAAGAAGCGCACTTTTCAGCAGCCGCTCGAAACTATTTGTCCGCCAACGCAAAGCCACTTCTCAACAAAACTACGCATCTCTTCCCGTTTCCTCGTAAACAGCAAATGTCAGCCGCGAATCAGCGTGCGCCCAGAACTCCGTGCCCGGGCTCCGGTGTCCAAACTTTGGGTCCAGCCTGACGGTTGCATGCATTTTCTTACGAACGTAAGAAGCCGAAACCTCTTCACTGCCCCCAGCAATTTAGAGAGAGTCCGCTGAGTCGGGACTCGGGTTCCGAGTCGCAAGAGTTAGTGCCAAGTTGCACTGCAAGCCCACCACATACATACACGCATGATGCCCACAATTCAGAAAGCTGTCCCATCACACGCATGATGCCCACAATTCAGAAAGCTGTCCCATCATTGTCACGAACCCATGCTTCGTGTTTTGGAAAAAGTTCGGCTTCTGTTTGCGCTTCGAAATTTGAGTATTTAAAGACAACGAAAAAACAAAATTCAGACACCGCTTCTCAACTCCATGTAACAAAATGCCAAACAATGTTGAGTTAGGTCTTAACTCAGGACTGAACTTCGGCGATTACACCGATCCGTGGCTTGTGTCTCTGCCTGCAAAGTTGGGCAGTACTTGGCAGAAGCTGACGGGGTCGGCGTTCTCAAGAAGGAAGCTCCGCCACTCAGAAATCGAAGAGTGGAGCACCCGGTTTTGCGGGAGCTTGCGGGGCGACGATGAGTTCCTGCGCAGCAGCCTGTCGACGGTGCTAGGGGAGACAGTCACGACCTCTGTCGTGCCGGCCCCCGCCAAGCTCGCTGCCCTCCTACTGGTGGCTCACCGATCACCAGCGTTGCGTCAGTCGGTGGAGAGCCTTCGGCAACCCTGCACAACGCAGAGCTCAAGCCCAGAGCCAGACGGCCAGCTGCACGTTCCACCGCGAGGCTCACCCCACAGTGCCCACATCGATGTCGACGATAACGACACAGACTCAGATGCCTGTGGCTTGCCCGGGTTTCATTTCTCGCTTTTCGATTCGCAATCGGAGTCAGCGTGCGGGAAAACCTCAAGCGGGGTAAGAGGGGAGCTGTTGCGGCTCGGAGGGCAAGAGGGCCTCGACAGCATCTGCGTCACCGATCGACGCAGCCTGATCTGTGGCTACTTCGCATGCTTCGTGTTGCGATGCCTCTCGCGTGGGCAGTTTGCCCGTTTTCCAACGCTCCGAGAGCTGGTTGCGTTTTGGGAGGACGAGGGCAAATCAGTCCTCAGGTCTCATCTGGACTACGAGAGCAAACGTGAGAACTTGTGTCATCAGTCGAGGGAGGGGTTACCCTTCACGAAGGTATGGGACTGGGCTCGAGGACTTGATCAGTCGTTTGTAAACATTTGCTGTCTGTCCTGTCCACCGTGCCTTACGGATTGGAACAAGGCGTCGCTGAAGCGCTGGTCGGACGCCGTGGACCGAGAAAAGAAGGCACGGGCTGTTCTTGTTTGTTCAAGACACTCCAGCGAGGTGCATGGCCATTTCTTTGTCATCCACATCACGCCAGATCCGACCGGTCCGACGGCTCCCTCCCCGGGCCGCCGTCGCAAACAGCAGGACGTGGAACTGGAGGAAACGCCGTGCAAAAGACGCCGCACAAGTCCTGTCGCATTGGACACCGACCGTGTCGGCGGCTCATCATCTTCCGACAACGATCCGCCAATCGTCTCCCCAATGCTTTGCAATGATCCAGCAGGCATCGAGATTGACTTGCCCCAAGCAGCTTCTTCCGTCGACAACGATCCGCTGCTCGCCGGAGACTCTGCCGGCGCCCGCGCGCCCATCGTCAGTCCAGTCTCCCCAATGCTTTGCGATGATTCAGCAGGCATCGAGATTGACTTGCCCCAAGCAGCTTCTTCCGTCGACAACGATCTGCTGCTCGCCGGAGACTCTGCCGGCGCCCGCGCGCCCATTGTCAGTCCAGTCCCCGTCGATCGTCCGTCGATTCCGCGCCCCTCTCTTCCCCCCTCTCCGGTGGCCTTCCCGGTTCCGACGACTATCGAATATGAAGCATTCGATGGTCCATCGATTCCGCGCGAAGACGCCTGTGCTTCTCCCGCGCCGGTTCTTAGGCCCCTACCTGAGCCTGTGTTTTACGGCGCTTCGATCGGCGATTTCGACGGCGCTTCGATCGGCGATTTCGACTCGGTTTTCGGTCCATCGAGCCCGCGCGGGTCAGAAGACGCCTGTGAGCCTCTGCTTTACGGCGTTTCGATCGGCGATTTTGACTCGGTTTTCGGTGCATCGAGCCCGCGCGGGTCAGAAGACGCCCGTGCTTCTCCCGCGCCGGTTCTTGAGCGGTCTATTTCGCGCAGTCCGACTCCAGTTCTCGCGCCCAGGCCCGAAGCTGCTGCCCCCAGCAAGCCGAAAGTCGCTGCAGTTCCTAATTTGGAACGAAAAGGTCCAGGTGTCCCCCTCTCGGCGGAGCAGTGGGAAAAGCTGGACGGCTCTCGCCGATGGTCGATTTTTCTTGAGCACGTTAGGTGTGTGCGGGAATTCGGCAACGACCGGGCGAATGCGTTCGCGAGTAAGGAGTGGAACGGCGCGCAGACGCTCCAGGAGAAGTACACTCTCTACAGGGAGTGGGTCGCGAGAAGAACCGGCTCCGGGATCCTGCGCTTCTGTGTCGCCCGTGATGATCGGCCAGCTGCTGCGGAAGCCGCATGTAAGGCGCACGACGGGGAACCAGCAGCGCCACCGCATGAGGAGAACCCGACGGCGCCACCCCGGGGACCAGAACCGGAAAATGGGGTGACACGGTTGTGGGGGCAACACGCTGGTCTGTTGGAGCGACTGGAGTCCCCCGTGCGTGCAGAAGAAACGGCCCTGGCCGCAGCTTCCGTCGTTTTGGCAGATTCGCTTGTGAGTCTGGACGACGTAGTGGCTAACTGGAGGATCACCGCGAAGAACCACGAAAAGGCCCCCACCAACCTCACGTGGAAGAAGTTGCACGAGGACGTGCGTGACTTCACGGCCTCGTACAACAGCGCGTTGGACCCGTTGGAGTCTCTGGACTGGATGGACAGGGCGCAGGTTTTTCTTCTTGCGTTGAGTGCACAGGCCGACTCTTTGAAGCAGAAGGTGAGGACACGGGCGTCCAAGAACAAGAGTCGTGCGGCAGCTGCAAAGAAGGAGGGCGCTGAGGCCGAAGAAAACGAGGTGCGCGTGTCCGGCAATCTCCGCCGAATTTCGGGAAGCACGTGGCCGCTTTCGATGCAGAGGGTTCGAGCGTCGGTGGGGGAAAAGGTGCGGCTGTTCAACCCGCTCCGGAATGACGAGGTGGTGTCTCTGCTGGACAGCGTCCGCCTAGCCGGATCGCTCCAAGTCCGACTTGCTCACCCGAAACTCGGACGGGTTGAACAGGAGGTGCTCGCATCGGTGCTCGCTGCAATCGCTCCCGTGATTGTTGTGAAGCGTCCGGAGGGGGTCTGGTTGAACGACGTGGAGCAGCTTGACGTTTGTCACAACTCAAGCCCCGAAGAAGAGGTGCTGGCTGAGGACGTCGGCGAAGACCAGGTATCTGCTCTGGTTGATGCAAGTGTGCGGAAAAAGCCACAAGGCCGGCCAACGGTCGTATCGAGTGACGTCCTGCGCATCATCCAGGAGCTACTGGATGCAGACGCACAGCAGGCGCATGTGCGTCGCCGGGAGGATGTTGCCACAGTGGGGGTGACGGTGAGGCAGATGCTGAAGCGCCTTGCAGAGTGCAACCTGAAGGTCAGCGAATCGACCGTTCGGCGCCTGTTTGTGGCCCCGCATGCTGGCCACCTGTCGTCACGCAGCTACTCGAGTTTGTTCCGAGTGCGCATGACGTCCTACCAGGACACGTCCCACGAAGAGCACCCGGCGCAGCATCACTCGCGCGCTCAAGTCCGGCTCGTGATGGAGGCAGCCGTGAAGTTCGCGGAAGAAGTCGCGGCCTTTTCGTGCGACGCGAAAGCGGTTGTGCCGGTTGGTGCGCTAGCCGTGAGCAAGTTTGTACAGCCAAAGAAGTACATGCTGGCTCCGCACACGGTGTCCGACCACCAGTTCGCGGTGAAGTCGCATGTGAAGCCGGTCGTGCTTCTCCACCTCGATCTCGAAAGGGAGAAGAGGAAGGGTTTGGTTCGCGGTCGCGATAACCGTGAACGATATGGTTATCCTCGGACCGGGAGTTTGACGGTATACCTCCGCGCGTGCATGTTCGTGCAGAACAATGCGCATACGAATGTCCAACACCTGGTGGACACGTATGAAGCGTTGCCAGCAGCGGGGCAAAAACCGGTGTTGTTCGTCATCTCGGACAACGCCACCGACTACAACCCGAGCTCCATAACAGTAGAGCTCTGCTTGTGGCGGGCGATGAAGAAGCTGAAACTCGACATGCTTCTTGCTTGTTCGTACGCTCCCTACGACAGCGCCAGCAATCCCGTCGAGCGCGCGATGGCATGCCTGTCGTTTTCCCTTGCCGGTCGCACCTTCGGGCACGATCCGCCGCCTCGAAAGGATGAGGAGAACCACGCCATGCACAACAGCGCACTCAGCGCGATGGCACAGGCGCTTTCCGGAACACGGGACCAGTACCCCATTACTGCGCATCCCGTGTCGTTGCAAAACGGTTCGGACGACACGTGGGACTCCATCAAGGCAGTTGCCCACGGGTCAAGGAAGGCCACGAACGGCAATCCGGCACTGCTCACCGTTCTGGGGGAGTTTCAGGAGATGCGCACGCACCTGGACCGCCGGAACAACCTGTGTGCATTCAAGCGCTGCACCAGCTTGAAGTGCGCACATTGCACGAAGTTGCCGAAGGTTCGTGCTGAAGGCTTGTTCAACGCTTTGGCATCGTTAAAAGAGTGCGGTGCTCATTTTTTTACACCCACCCCGGTCGGAACACCGGTCCGCACACAACAGCATCCGGCTCCGGGAACAGAAGAAGATGACAAGAGCGAAGTAAAAGAAAAAGAAGAAGAGGAAGACAACGAGCTTGGTCTCTCCCAAGCTGTCCTCACACAGTTGGCAGGTGACCAAGAGGCCGGCGAAGAACTTGCCAAAGAGGAAGAGGGCACGAAGTACGAGACCCTCGCTGAGCTGATGGATAGGCGAGGAGTTCACTTCCTTCCGGATTCCTTCCGGCCAGCCTCGAAGAAAGCAACGTCGAGGTGCAACTATTGCGGCCTTCTTTGCACAAGCCCCGGTGACGAAAAAAATCACTGGCGGCTTTTTCACCCGACTGCGAAGGGGGCACCCCGAGACCCTCACCCCGCCGATGCTGAAACGGGCGTTACACCCACCACCCGTTTGACTCTCCTGACACGCAAGCAACTGCAGCAGGTGGCCGAATCCGCAAGGGTTCGGCTGCAGGGTAACAAGGCGGACATGGTTAAAACACTGTGTCGGCATTTCAAGAGTGTCGAGAGCGCGTTGGTGGAACTGGAGTCTAAGCCTGGGTCGAAGTTGGAAAAAGAAATAAAAAAGGCGGAAAAAACGCTGAAGGCGAAGAAGGGTCTAGGGAAGAAGGCTCCGAGATCCCCGCTGAAATCCCCTCCTCGAAAAGGCAGATCAGCCACACATCCACCCGGGAAAGAGGTCCCTTCAAGCGCAAAGAAGTCCGCTCCACAACCCATGCAGCGCGACCTGGCTTTGATTGCGAAGAACAAGCTTGAGGACATGGGGCTTAGCCTCGTCACAGTTCCGGGAGACGGAAACTGTCAGTTCCACGCTCTCGGGCTGGTCCTTGGAGCTCAAGCCGCTGCCGTTCGCAGCTCTGTTGTGGCATTTGCGGCAGCGAATCCGACCCTGCTGAGAGAGCTTGTGCAAGCAAGGGACCCCCAGGCTTGGATGAACGGCATGGCCACGCATGACTGGGGTGACATTGTGTCTCTGACTCTTGCCA
>JAPJBO010001203.1:0-60172 GCA_030068145.1 Diplonema papillatum | reverse complement strand
CGGCTGCCGTGGCCACCGCCGTGCCAGTCGTTGGCGGCAAGCACTCGCACAGGAAGTCGGGTGCTGTTCCGTCGTGGCAAGTCGTGTTTTTGTCGTAGCACATCTGTGCCGCCACATCGCACGTCGTCGTCGTGATGCACTCGTCGCAGATGCAAGTGGCCGCCTTCGCGGTCGCTTTGCCAATGCCTGGGTCAACGCATTCACACGTCCAGTCCAGTTTCGAATTCGTCGCAGTGTTCGGGTCGTTGCACTTCTGCCCGACCGAAGTGCACGTTCCGTTCGAGCAGTGGTCGCACTGCACAACGCACTCGTCCAGCACGCACTCCGCCGCCTTCATCAAAGCGGTCCCGTTGGACGGCGGGGGGCAGAAGCACTCCCAGTTGTTCAGCGTCGTGTTGTCCGGGTCGTTGCAGATTTGCCCTCGCACTTCGCACGTTCCTTTGTTCTCCAAGCACTCGTCGATCGCGCAAGCCGCCACCGCCGCCACCGCCGTACCTGTCGTTGGTGGCAAGCACTCGCACAGGTAGTCAGGTGCTGTTCCGTCGTGGCAAGTCAGGTTCTTGTCGTAGCACAGCTGATTGGCGCCAACGCACGTCGTCGTCGTCTTGCACTCGTCGCACAAGCAGGTTGCTTGTTTCGCCGTTGCGGTCCCAACCGCAGGCGGTTCGCAGGTGCACGTCCAGTCGCTCAACGAAGACACGTCGTGGTTCGGGTCATGGCACTTCTGGTTCACGGATGTGCACGTTTCGTTAGCACACGTCGCACACCTCAACACGCACTCGTTCGCGACGCAATCTTTCGCCAGCGCTCCCACGGCCGAGTTCGTCGCCGGCGGCGGGCACGTGCACGTCCAGTCGTGGAAAGTCTTGAAGTCCGGGTCAAGGCACGTCTGTCCCTCCAGTTCGCACAAGTTGTCCGGAGAGGACTGCGTCTGCGCACACGTCGGGCAAGTCTCGATGCATTCGTTGAGCTCGCAATCGACGGTAGGCGAAGTCAGCTGGGGCGTCCCCTTCATAGGCGGCGTGCATTCGCAAAACCAATCCTTCAGGGAAGTGGGCGCCGTGTTCGGGTCATTGCAGATGAACCCCGCGGCAAGGCAGGCCTGAGCATCCGGGTCGGTGGGGCACTCACCCGGGTACTCGCAGTCTGCCGGCTTCATCAACGCCGACAAATTCGCAATCGCAGGCGGGACCACGCAGTGGCACTCCCAGTCGTCCAAGCTGGCCGCCGTCTGCACAGGGTCGATGCACACTTGACTCGCGTTCCCGCATTTCTCCTCGTTCTCCACTATCGCGCACTCGTCGACGACGCAGTCCGCGACTGCTATCAACTTCACTCCCACTGCTGGTGGCGGGCACGTGCACGTCCAGTCGTTCGTCGACGACGACGTCTTGTTCGGATCGTGGCAGGTTTGGGCCGGGTTCGCGTTCGAACACAGGTCCTTTTCGCAAGTCGCGCACGTCGGAACTTCGCACTCGTCGAGTTCGCAGTGCGCCACCGCTGTGATCGCACTGCCGTTCGCCGGCGGTTTGCAGATGCACCGCCAGTCGGACAGCGACGTCGAGCTCTTGTCCAGGTCCTCGCACAGCTGGTCCTCTTTGCTGCACAGGTCATCCTCGCACGTCGCGCAGACAGCCACGCACTCGTCCAGCGTGCAGTTCGCTACACCCCCCGTCGCAGACCCTTTCATCGGGTCCCTGCACGTGCACTGCCAGTCATCCGGCTGGGTCGGATCTGGGTCCAAGCAATCTTGGTCCGCGTCGATGCACGTCTTCTCATGGAGTTCGCATTCTTTGTTGTCGCATACCGGCACCGCTGAGATCAGGGCGAACTGCGTTGACGGTGGAGGGCACGTGCACGTCCAATCCGAAAGAGAAAACGTCGTTGGGCTGGGGTCGAGACACGTTTGATTCTTCTCCGTGCATGTCCCCTTCGAGCATGTTGGGCACAATTTATCCACGCACTCGTCGAGCGGGCAATCAGCGAGGGACGTGAGCGCTGAATTCGTAGACGGCGGAGGACACGTGCACTCCCAGTCCGACAGCGACTTCACGCTGTGGTCGGGGTCAAAGCAAGTTTGCGTTCCGTTCGGGCACAGGTCGTGCTCGCAAGTCGGGCATGTTTCCACGCACTCGTTGATAAGGCAGTCCGCCACACTTGCTGTCTTGTTCCCCGTCGTCGGCGGCGGGCATACGCATTCCCAATCATCCGGTTGTCTCGGGTTCGGGTCTATGCAGGCTTGGTCCGCGTCGACGCACGTCTTGTTGTGGACTTCGCACTCATCAGCTTCACACGTCGGAACCGCAGCAGTCAGCAGCGATTTGCTCGAAGGAGGCGGGCAGTAACAAGACCAGTCATCCAACGATTCGGTTGTCGGCACCGGGTCAAGGCACGTCTGGTTCTTGCTTTTGCACGTCCCATTCGAGCACGTAGGGCAGTCAGCCTCACATTCATCCAACGGACAAGCAGCCAGACTCGCCACAGCGGAAGTTGGCACCGGTGGTGGGCAAGTGCACGTCCAGTCCGACAGCGAATTTGCGCTGTGGTCCGGGTCGTTGCACGTCTGTGCAGGGCTTCCCTTCGGGCACAAATCGTCCTCGCAAGTCGGACAGACTTCCTCGCACTCGTTGATGAGGCACTTCGCCATACCCATGGTGGCGCTTCCCGTCATCGGCGGAATGCACACACACTCCCAGTCGTCCGGCTGGCGAGGGTCGGGGTCATTGCAGCTTTGGCCCGCATCGACGCACGTTGCGTTGTGCCTCACGCACTCGGTTTCGTCACACGACGCCACCGCAGATATCAACGCCGAGTTCGATGACGGCGGCGGGCACGTGCATCTCCAGTTAGAAAGCGTGGTGAAGTCTGGGTCGTTGCAAGTCTGGTTCTTGCTCACGCACGTTCCCTTCGAACACGTGGGGCAGTCTTCCACGCACTCGTCGATCTGGCAGATCGCCGTGTTCGTCACAGCGGACCCCTTGTACGGAGCACGGCACGTGCACACCCAGTTCGACAGCGCGCTGACCGACTTGTCCGGATCGTTGCAGTCCTGGTTTTCTGTTTCGCACAGGTCGTCTTCACACGTCGGGCAGTCTGCGACGCATTCGTCGATGATGCAGTCCGCCGCACCTTGGCTCGGCTGCGAGTTAGGGGCCGACGTCGCCGGCGGCAGGCACTCGCAAAACCAATCGTTAGTGCACGGGGCCTTGTCGTTGTCGACACACCTCTGCCCGTTGTTCACGCACGCCGTGTGACCCGCCGAACCGTGCTTGCACTCGTCGATCTCGCAAACTGATCCGGTCCACGTGCACTGCGGGTCGCTGTCACATTGCTGCTGGCTCGTAACCTTGCACGGGCACGTCGGCGTCGGCGGCACGTTTTGACAACTGCCGCCGGTCCAAACGCAGTCCTTCGACGGGTTGTTGTTGCAGTCCGCTTCGTCGCAGATCTCCAAGCAAGGCGAGTTCGAGCATACGCCGGCAGTGTCCGACCACACGCAGCCCACGTCCGAGGCGCACGCCGACTCCTGCTTGTACGCAGTGCACGGAAGGTGGACTCCCGTCGAAGTTCCCGGCGGGTTTGTCACAATCTGGCTCCCCCACTTCGCATTCGGGTCGCAGATCCCCGCCAGGTGGTCGGGCAAGCCGTCCAATTCGATGTTGACGAAGTGGTCGTTCTGTAGGTCAGACGTCATGGGTTTCAGCGATGCTTCAGCGTCAGCGTCCACCTTCGTCTGCGAGTCGAGCTTTCGCACCACGATTCCGAACCGCTGCACTCCGATGTTATCCAGCGTGTCGATCGCTGCCTTCACTTTGTCCGTGTCTTGGATCTTCGAGTCCGTGATCACGATCAGGACCTTTTCTCGCCCGTCGGACGGCGAGTCGCTCTGGAAGATGCCGGCCGCACGTTCGAGGCCACTTTGGATCAGGGCATCTCCCGCTGCGAAGTTCGCTTCGTGCCAGTCGAGGTCTCCGGTCAGCTGCCCGGCCTGCCCCGACAACCTTCCTCCGGTCGCCGTGCCTGCCGTTGCCCCACCGGCAAACTGAACCAGACCCACCCTCACAGTCTCACTGTTTGCCTGCGATCCTGTACCCGTGCTCGCTGGTTCTTGACTGAGAGGCAGCGCCGTCACCCAATCCCTCAGCATCTCCACCAGCGCGTAGTACCCAATAGGGTGCCGAGCGAAGCTCTCACCCATCGACGCCGTTCCTCCGAACACCACCACAATGTCCGTCGTCGGGCACATCCCGTAGAATTCAGACACGCATTGCTTCGGCGAAGCGTTGTCCTTGTAGTAGCACTTATCGTTCTGGTTGCACGCACACTTGTCCGGGTACTTCGTGCAGTCGAGATCCACGCATCCAGCGGGGTTCGCTTTGTTGTCGAACATGCAGTTCGGGTTGTCGTCGCACTTCTGCTGGCTCTGGATGGCGTAGCACTCCTTCTGCTGGCACGTCGCTGGCGTCGTCGCAATCGACCACTTGCACCCTGTCTGCTTGTCGCAGCACGCGTCGTTGGTGTACTGCGTGCACTCCTTCATGTCGCACATGTTCCCCAACCAGGCGCATCGGGGATCGGATGTGCAGTCAAAGTCCGACTGGTAAGCCGTGCATCCCGCCTTCTTGCACTTCGCTGTCGTCCCGTCACACGCGTCAACTTCCCATACGCATAGCGGATCCTTCTGGCAGTCTGCTGCCGACCCGGCTCTGCACGGCGTTACCATGCACTGGTCCGCTCCGTTGATCGTCGTCCACGTGCAGTCTTCCAAATCAGCCAAGCAGTCTCTCTCAACTTTGTTCGCCACGCAGATGGGCGGTCCACACGTGTTCTGGCTGTTCCAAACGCACTGTTGCGACGACGATTGGCAGCTTTGCTTGTCCGTGTAGGCGCACTGCGTTTCCTTCAAACAACCAGTAGTCGAACTCCACACGCAGAGGTACACGGTTGCTGCCGTGCAAGCCGGCTCGTCGCAAATCTTCACGCACGGGGAGTCGACGCAAGCTCGATTCGCTGCGCTCCACATGCACCCCGGATCTTGCGAGCATGGAGCGGCGTCACGGTAGAGCGGGCACGGTTGGTGTAGGCCTGCCTGCCCAGGCGAGTTCGTCTTGCTCAGAATCAGACTCCCGAACTTCCCGTTGGGATCGCACATGTCGTGAAGCACCGCTTCGTCAACTTCGTCGATTTGGATGTTTTGGAAGTGAGTGTCGTGCGGGTCGGATGTGATCGGGTACAGCGTCTTTTCGGCCTTCTCGTCCGCAGCCGTGTGCGATTGCTGCCGCCGGATCACGATTCCGAAGGTTTCGACGTTCTCTTTGTCGAGGTCTGCTCTTCCGTTTGCGAGCTCCTGCGGGTCGAAGATCTCACCGTCGGTGAAAATGAACAGCACGCGCTGGCGAAGGCCCGTGTCGTGCAACTTGTCGAACATGTTCGCAGCCATCTCAAGCGCCAACCGGATCATCGTTCCCCTTGCGATGTAATTGTCCTCGTGCCAGTCCAAGTCGTCGTCCAACTCACCTACATCACCTGACAGGCGACCTCCGGTACCGGTGTTCCCGCTCGTTTCGATCGCAACCGAGTTTCCGCCCTGGCCCCTCGAATTCGGGTTTTGCCCCGAAAACTGAATGAACCCGACACGAAGACCACCCGTGTCCGGACCTGCAGGGTTGGTGTTGTCGCCCGCTCTTTCGCCCGTCAGCGGGATCGTGTGGATCCAATTGCGGAGGATCTCGACCATCGCGAAGAACCCTTGCGGGTGGCGCCCGAAGCTTGCGCGCATCGATCCGGATCCGTCGAGGATGAGAATGACGTCCAAGACCGGACACTGCCCAAACGACTCTTCTTCGCACCTCTGCTGGTTCCCGTTGGCATCCCAGAAGCACCCGTCCGTGTTTCTGCACGGGCACTCGTCAAGACCGTTGCAGCTGGTCGACGTGCACTGACCATTCGTCCACTGGCACGACGAGTCCCCGTCACACGCTGATTGTATTTTGTACAATTGTGGGCAGTAACTCAGCGTGCAGTATGCAGGGGAGTTGACCATGTTCCACTCACACTCGCTGTCGTGCCGGCAGCACTTTTCCGTAGGGTAACCGGAGCACTTTGCAACCGTGCATTGCAGTCTCGACGACCACTCGCACCTCGGATCCGACTGGCAGGTCTGCTGATCGTTTGCTGTGCAGCGCTTTTCCACGCAGGTCCAGTCGACCTGATCTGGGCAAGCATCATCCCACTCGCAGCTGCTGTCGCTCTGGCAGTCCGATGCAGTCGCGTGCATGCACGGGACGTCGACGCAAGCTCCACGAGACCCCGCTGACTGATCCCACTCGCACTGCCCCGAGTTCATGCAGTCGGTTTCGCTTCGGAAACCGCCACAGGATTGGGCCATCGCCCGGGCAGCTAACCCCAGGATGAGCAGCAAATGCTGCCGCATCGTCGGTACTTTTCCCTTTTCTACTTGCTGGATGCTTTTGTGTACTTTTTGTTGTTGTTGTTTTCTTTTTTTTTTTTTGTATAAGCACCTGCGTAAGCGTTCAACAAAAAAGACCCACTTTGTAGTTGTATTGTTTTCTCCCCCTCTAGCCTCCTTCGAAATGAGCACAAGGCAGTCCCTCGAGTATTTTCTTTTTTTTTTCCTTTCTTGTGTCTCCGGCGCTATTCGCTCGGTAAGTTGCCTGTGACGGTGTTCTTTTGGTAGGAGAACAAAGTGTTGGCGACGCAAGTGTTGTTGGTAGCTGGTGACAATGGTACCCCCGAAAACCCCGTAGTTCCTGCGTAGTTCGTGCGTATAAGTCGATCTTTGAGTGCGTGGGCCCCTCCGAAGAGAGGTCCATCACACTAGCGTAGTTCGTGCGTATAAGTCGATCTTTGAGTGCGTGAGCCCCTCCGAAGAAAGGTCCATCACACTAGTTCCAAGCTACTTAGCCCGGGTCACTGGGTCGCGTCCCCCTCCTTCTCTTGGTCGCCTGGTCTTGCGTCTTGTTGATCCGTCCGGGCTGGGGGCTTCGCGCTTCCCCTTCGTCTTGCATCACCTCGTCTCCACTCCCTGCCGCACGGGCTTCTACGGTTTGTGCCACCTGCGACGCGGGTCGCTTTACTGCTTTTCTGCGCGTAGTTTGTGCGGAGTTCTTGCGTACTTCGTTACTTCGGTTTTCGGGGGTACCAGACACGTTTTCGGAATCGCTTTAATCGGTCTCCTGGAGGAAAACCCGCTACAGATCCCGCCAAGTTGTGGCCTTTTGCGCTGCGCCAGCGGGGTACCGTATGGTCGAAGGGATCTACCGCTTGAAGGTGCGTCTGCAGTCGTCTGCAGTCGTCCGACTATCAAGCAGTGCCCATTCAGCCTCTTCCTTCAGGAGCGTGAAGAGTCTCATGTCACTGACGCCACTGCCATAGCAAGCAATGATTTGCTTGGTTTCCACTGAGTGGCACGACGAGATGCGCTGTCGGAAATGAGCCGCAGCAGGAGGGCGACCTTGCGCGATCTGTATGGGCACAGAGGCCGAGGCCTGCAACGAATATGCGTGTTTGTGTTGTAGCACGGTTCCACATGCGACCCAACCTTAAGTCCTGCTAACGTGCACGGACGTCGGAGGGTTGTCCTCAAGCTTTTGGAACACCGAAACTGCCGGTTGAGGGTTGTCCTCAAGCTTTTGGAACACCGAAACTGCCGGTTGAGGGTTGTCCTCAAGCTTTTGGAACACCGAAACTGCCGGTTGAGGGTTGTCCTCAAGCTTTTGGAACACCGAAACTGCCGGTTGAGGGTTGTCCTCAAGCTTTTGGAACACCGACACTGCTGGTTGAGGGTTTTGCCGGTTGAGGGTTGTCCTCAAGCTTTTGGAACACCGAAACTGCCGTTTGAGGGTTGTCCTTCGTTCTTGCATCAACAAAACGGGTTTCTCCTGTTCCAACCCCACTAATTCGAGTGGAGCCGAACCAGGAGATAACCGTAGGAACCGGCCATAAGGCTCAAACCCTCGGAACAACAAGGCTCCTCAGTGCGTTACGCCCGCCGGTCCATTCGGACTCGTATAGACCCGGTTGGAGACACGGGATCTGGATGTGAATTTGGAAGGTGCCGTTCGCCGAAGCTAGTCGTGGCCCGATAACGTGCCCTGAGTAACTCAGACGTTTGAGGGTTGCTGCTGCGTTGCTGGACATGAATCCTGGGCAACAACGTGAACTTGCTGCCCGGCGACTTCTGCACTTCCAAACCGTAGCCTCACCACGAAAAGCTGGATGGAGTTTTCAAACGTTTAGACATTTTGCAGCACGAGCATGTCCAGCTTTTTTTTCTGACCGCAACGGTAGAATTCTGTTGGAAAGCGCTAACTATTTCGTCACGAAAAGCCCCTTTCGCGGCTGAGAATGCTCGGTTGCTGGGAGAAGGCACATTTCTTGTCTAGTACCCGCAAGTCGAGCTAGTTCGACGTGAAACCATACCGCAGAACGGAAGCTCAGGTCTTACGCCGAAGACCTTCCGCATCCAGCTGCGCAATGCAAGTCGAGCTAATTCGACGTGAAGAATACCGCAGCACAGCTTTCGCAATGTCCAAGCAAACGTGGTGAGCAACCAAACAGAAAGCAGCGTGGCAGGATTTCTTTCAGGGTCGAACGGTACTCGCAGAAAAGGACTCAAAGTGGTGTTCAGAAGCTCATGCTTGCGGGGCTCCCTCCATTCAGCTCTGATTCTGTTCCTGGTAAGTTCTCTACCTTTTGGGTGTGCAGCTCGGTTGTCTTCGGCAACAACAAATCTTCTGTCCGCCGACAACTCGGATTGCGTACTGCATGCGTACATCGTGAAAGGGTACAAGGGGGAGCGCTTGAATGCATTGCGGGACGCTGTCGTCCGCTTGAGAGCTTTTGGAGCCGGTGGGAGGTGGCAGGTTCCACGCTACTAAACAAGTGGCAACCACAAACCTCGGTCCTACTCTTTGTCCCTTTTGCGAATTGAAGTATCATAGCTCTGACGAGACAGAAAAAAAGGTAACTTCCAGTCGATTCACCGGTAAGCTGCAGAGCAGGCAGGGTGCCAACAGGGCGATAATGAGGGGGTGGGGGGGAGAGAAAGAGAGAATCATATGCAAAAATGAGAGGCGGACACAAAAACAGCGGGGGGGGAGGAGGCGGATGCAAAAACGTTCTTGGCGGGGTATGTGTTCAACACCGAGTCCTGTCTGCAGGTTTTGGTCCCACGGAAGCAGTCGGCGGACCAGCATCAGGAAACCTGAATGTCTGCTGACAGGACCGCAAATGCGAGTCGGGTTCATAAGGCATAAAAGCTGGGGGGAGCGGACGACCAAGTAGCACCACGTACTTGTCATGTTATGCTATGACAAGTACTTCGGGTGTGCTTGTCATCCGTGGGATTACGAATAGTGCACGAATAGTTGATTCTCAGCTCTCTTGAGTAGCCAGAGTAATCGAACAGCTGCGATGTCGCTTTTGTCCTCCGTTATTTTCAGATTGAACGCGCGATCAACTATTCGCATAGTTTATAAGAACTTGAGGGTTCCATACTCGGCAGTCAGACGGTCACACGCCTGAGTCGCTCTCACTCAAGTTGTCAAAGCCGGGACATCTCTCCGGCATACCCCGTACCTACTACGCTGGGCGTCAGTCGCCACGTCGGACCTGTCATGATAGGTGCCTGCGCCGAGGCTGGCGGGTGTTGATGCCACGGGCTCGGGAGATATAATTGAACGCTCTGTCTACCAAGTATGGAACCCCGTGTCAGAGTTATGGGGCAGGGAAACAGAGGAGCCGACGGGTGGGGAGGGTCCTCCAAACAAAACTGGAAACACCCAATAAAAGGTGGGTTTTATATGACGCGCCGAGCAACATGCAAACGCACGCTACTCGGGTCGACGAATGGTGTTGGCAGACGCATTACAGGCTGAGGCTTAAAGCACTTAGCTCTGTTAAGCATGGCTGGCATTTCAATTGCTTGTCTTTTCCACGTGATGGGAATTCTGAATACCTTGCATACGACCTTCACAATATCCCAGTCAATTCGACGTTATAACACCGAACAGACGCATTCAGGCTATCTAGCTGGGACCCAGGGATGATGCGTCTGCTCAAGCTGCAGTTGTCAAAGCAAGATATGCAGAAGTCTGGTGGTTACCTTTTTCTCGTCTCTTCCTTCTCCGTTTCTTGCGAGACCAGCGGACTTTATAAGCTGGGCTGCTGAGCCTCAAAATCCTACCAAAAGTCCGTTTTGAGCATGTTGGTCCGCGCAACGCATTCCGGCGATAAGTTGATGCCGCTTGAAATGCATATCGGGTTCGGACATCACGCAAAACTCGTGGGCGGTAGCCCTATAGAAAAATGATGGGAAGTTTAGCAGTCAAGCTACTCTGTTAGGGTGTGTAAAGAGACAAAAGTTCGTTTTTGCACGGCACTCGTGCGCACCAAGCTTCACGTATGTTTGGGAAAGAGCAGTAAGGGGCTGCGTCCATCATAGAGTTGAATGCCGGTGGTGTATCTGCTGCCCGACACATAGTGTGGTTCGCCAGGTGGCTGGAAGAACCATAAATAAATCTCTTCGTCAACGGCTGTAACGGTTTCGGCCCGATCAAAAGAGCATAAGTAAGCTGATCCATCCCTCCCTGGAGCTGCATTTGACGGACCAGCTTGTCGCGGTCTTGTTTGTTTGTTTGCGCGCACTGTTGCGACAGTGCGTCGCTGACATAAAAAAAACCAGCTATTCATGAAGGCCTTCTTGAGGACTTTTGTACATTAGCTATTTTTACTCGCATCTTGCAAATCCAAGTGACAATCCGAGAAACCCCGGACGTACGAAGTCCCCTGTGTGAAACGACGACAAGCTGATGACGGCGCCTGGGCACCCTTCTCGTTGTTGCTGGTCGCGTGGTTCGTGGATGACACCTACTACATTCGTGTTCTCGGGCTATCAACCTGAGACCTAGGGCTGTTGGGTCGGCTCAGGCTGTCGTTGTCAACGAGTTTCGACTCGCCTTCCTCCATTTCGAAATCGTCGAACTTCTTCTGCTTCGATGCATCAACGAGATCATCCTTCTCCTTCTTCGTCTTGATCACCATCTGGGCACAGACGACGAGCAATGCGAAGAACAGGATCCACAAAACGAGGACGAGAGCGCCCGGGAGGCATGCCGCGCCGACCTTCAACCCTTCGCAGCACTTTTCGTTGCCCAGCGACGCGGCACCGCTGACGGCGCCGACGTCTTCGTTGGGCTCCGTGAAGACTTCGAGTTGTTCGATACGGTCTCCCTTCCTCTCGTGCGTGTCCAGCGGCTGCCACTTGTTCGCATCGTCCAGCCAGCAGACCTGGTACAGCGCGCTTGTCCCGTCGAAGTTCGCCGTCACCTCAACGATCACCTCCTGCTCCGACGACTCTTCAAGCAACGGTGTGTTTCTCACCGCGACAGTGCACGTCCCGTCCATGACGAGAGCGCCGTCGCTAGTGATGCAGCCATCCTTCGGTATCGTGTCGCATGTAGAGTTCGCGTCGACCAGCTTGATCGAAGGTGCCTTGCCGGCGTAGCAACCGTGGGCGATGACTGAGAATCTCTTGCCCTCCATCGGTCGGTTCGGGTACGCTGTGTACCAATGCGCGCCGCCCGGAGTGCACACCCGCATGTCGCACTCTGCGCCGCCCCAGCCGGACTTGCACATGCAGGCCCCGTATTCCGAGCAGTGCCCGTTTCCATTGCACGTCCCCTCCGCGGTGCAGACGACGCATTGCCCGTCGGCCGTCTTCGTCGTGCTGCACATCGCGCACTCTTCGCCCATCCACCCGCCGTTGCAGCGACAGCACGCTCCAGGCGGGCACTCTCCGTGGTCCGGGTTGACGATGCACACGTCGTCACTTGACGACCAGCGGCATCGATCACCATCATTGCACTTCGCCTCGTCCGGGCGCCGCGAGCACAGCTCCGACACAACGCACTCGTCGTTCCTCCACTCGCACAAGTCGTCGGCGGTACACGTCGCTTCCTCGTCGTAGACGCACTTCTTCACAACGCACTCGTTCGATGCCCACAGGCAGCGGGCCCCGTTCTCACCCTCGACGCACTCGTCGTTTGACTTGAAGTCTTCGCAGGGCGGCAGGTCGACGCAAACGTTGTTCTCCCACTTGCAGGTCAGGTCTGCGTCGCAAACGTCTGCTGTTTCGTGGACTGTGCAGCCCGACCGTCTCACGCACTCCGTCGATTCCCACACGCATCCACCTGATGCGTCACACGCTGGTTGCTCTTCGTGCGTTGGGCATGCGTCGTCGCACTTTGTCCCGAACCAGTCGCAAGACGCGTCCGTTGCCGCCTGGCATGAACCTTTGCCCGTGTATCTCTGGCATCCGACCGCTTCCGTGCATTCACCCCCGTTGTCGTTGTCGATCCACGAGCAGCGCGAGCCGTCGCCATTCACCGCGCGGTCACACTCAGTTTCCGAGAAGTGTGTCGTGCAACCCGTTTTGTCGACGCACACCGGCGCCGCCCAGTCGCAAAGCTCGTCGTTCAGGCAAGTCGATTCTTCGATGTGCGCCACGCACCCGTCGACCTCCAAGCAAAACCCAGTCGTCGAGTTCCATTGGCAGATGCCCACCTGCGCCGCGCACGTGTCCGGCTTGGTGTACGCGGCGCAGTTCTTGTCCACGCACAGCGTCTGGTCCGCCAGCCAGATGCACAGGCTCTCTTCGTTGCACGGCGTCTCCTCCTCGAACAACAAGCACCCCGCGCGGTCGTCGCACAGCCCGATGGCGCTGTTCCACACGCACTCTTCGTTGCCTTCGCACGTGGGCCGCGTGTGGTAAACCGTGCACGCGTGGCGGTCTTCGCATCGCTGCTTGTACGCCATCCACATGCATCGTTCATCCGCAAGACACCCGCCCTCAAGGAACGCAGCACAACCGACAGCCGGCTTGCACACGTTGTCGTCGTCCCACATGCACAGCGGTTCGCCTTCGCACGACGTTCTGTCTGAGTAGTCGCACACTTTCCTCTCGCAGAACTCGCCTTCGTTCCATCCGCATCCGTTCTGCGCGTCCGAATCGCACGAAGCTCTGTCGCAGTGCGTGGGGCAGGTGCTGGCTTCGCAGGTTTCTTCCGCTGCGTTGTATTTACACAAGCTGTCCACGTTGCACTGGCTGGCGCCCCACTCCCCACACGAGGATGCGTGAATCGCGCCTTCCCCGTGTTCAGCGATGAAGTACCCGAAGGTCGTGTTTTCGTTGCAAAGTCCGTTAAGCACCGTTTCCAACTCCCCGAACTCCAACGACTGCAGATGCGCGGTCGTCGGTTCGCCGACCACACGCGCAATCGATTCAGCCGCGCGCGTGTCGCTGACTGTCGTCGCCGCGAATCGTCGGAGCTGCACGCCGAACACGCGCACACGCTGCGCCTCGAGCGTTCCGCGGACTTTCGTCGCCTGCGCGCCGTCCGCCAGTTCACCGTCGGAAACGATGAGCAGGATCTTCTTGCGCTGCGGCGGCGACTCGTTGAAGATCGTCACAGCCATTTCAAGAGCTTGCGACACGTACGACAACTCCGTCGGAGCGAGGGTGAGTGCCGGCTTCGTCAGGGCGTTGGAGGAGGCAGCAGACGCTGACACGGCAGCGGTGAATGCGGTCTCGTGCCAGTGGACGTCGGTTTCGACCTCTGCCAGCGACCCCGTGAGCATTCCGCCGCCCCCGGTCCCCGTCGGCGCACGGAGCGCCTTGCCGGAGTTGCCGAACTGCACCAGACCCAGTCGGAATCCACTCGTCAAGTCCGCCGCCGCTGGCGTGCCGGCAGCCTCCGTAGTCAGCGGCAGCGCATGCTCGCCCAGTCGAGGAGCATCTCCGTCAGCCCGAAGAAGCCGTGCGGGTGCTGCCCGAACGTCGACGCCATGCTCGCCGTCCCGTCCATTGCAACCACCACGTCCACGGCGGGGCATCCCGAAAACATCGCCGCGATGCACTTCTCCGACGCAGCGTGCCACTTGCAGCCTTCGATCTGTCCGCACGGGCACGCTGCCGCCGCTGTACCGCAGAGTTCCGCTCCCTTGTCGCACACGCTGTTTGCCGAGTCCCACTCGCATCCGCCCGCTGCTTCGCACGTATCCGCTGCGACGTACACACGGCATATTGCTACCCCGCAGAACGCCGGCGACTCGTCGGACTTCCAGTGGCATCTGCCTGATGGGTCCCCGTTGCAATCCTTCTCGTTCGTCTGCTCGACGCACACGTCTGCTGGCTTGCAGCTTCCGCTTTCCCATTTGCATTCGTGCTCGTGCAGCTCGCACTTGTCCTGTGCCGTGTACCGCGCGCACGGTGCCGCCGTGCAGCGTGAGGTCGATGCGTCCCATCGGCACACCGGCGCAGCACTGTCGCACGGGGGTTGTGTTTCGTGCGGGCACGGGTCCCTCGTGCAATCCTCTGTCGTCCCATCCCACTCGCAACCGTATGGGTCCGCCAAGCAGCTGTCTTCCGTCGTGGCCTCGCACGGCATCACGCCACAGTCGTCTGTGTCCGTCGCCCACAGGCACTTCGCGTCTGCGTTGCAAGCGGTTTCCTGGTCGTGTGTGCACACTTCGGCTCTCGCGCACGCTCCGTCGGTCGAGTCCCACACGCAGCTCTTTCCATCTTCATCCTGGCCAGCCTGGCACTGAGCCTGCGAACAGAGCTTGTGGCATACAGACCATCCGCATGCTACTGTTTCGTCGCTCCAGTAGCATGCCGGGTCACCCACGCACGACCTCGACTCTCCCCTCGTTCCACACGGCACGTGCCCTCCCGTCGCCCCGTGGCTCGCGCTGTACGCCAGGATCAGTTGCCCGAACTTGCTCGTCGGATCGCAGATGTCAGCCAGGACTTGCCCTGCGAAGTCGTCGAGTGCAATGTTCATGTAGTGAGAATCCTGCGGGGATGACACGATGCTGCGCAGCACCGCCTCCGCCTCCTGGTCCACCGTCGTGTGCTCGTCGAACCGGCGCAGCACCACTCCGAAGGTCTCGACGCCTTGCCCGTCCAGCACCGTGCGCGTCGCCGTAAGCTTCGCGGAGTCGTGGATCTTACCATCCGTCAGCAGCAGCAGCACACGCGTCCTCCCCGTCGCGCCACTGCTCTGGAAGATGTTCGAAGCGAATTCCAGCGCCTGCGCGTGGTGGGGATTGTTTGAGGTACAACTACTTGAAATGGCTACAGGGTCTAAAATATGACCACAGCGCCTGGACAGTTCAAAGGGAGAACTTTGTCTGTGGCAGACTATTCTTGTGCTTCCGACGATCCCGTAGGACGTACACGGGGACGAGGGGTCGCGAATCGATAACGTCCTAACGACGTAGCGCTCATGCATTACCAGAGAGCCTGCAACAAACCATATAATTCCCTACAAAGGCGGCCCCGAGGCAACTAATGAAGGTGCCGGCGTCTTCCACAGGTGCGGAGTTAGAGCAAATTCCGAGTTTTGATCTCCTTTCTGGGTCCAATAAGCAAGTGTCTTGGGTCCACTATTTCTGGTACGTTCTCTGTAAGGAATAACCCAGCGAAGGAGCAAGGAGTGCGCTGTCGGAAGAAGATGCATCGAACGAGGAAGCGCTAAGCACGTCACGACGAGCACCACGGGCGGAGCTACGGACCGAAGCAGGCCAACTATCACCGGGTGAATGCGCAGCAAGCTATGGACATCTTTGCAGCGCCGTCATGAGAGTATGCGAGCGGGTTTACCAAGAGCCCGGCGTCAGTGGACTGACGTCGTCAAACGCAGGAAGACCACAAGCAACGTGCACGGCCTAAACTGGAAGTCCCCGTCCTCGAGTCGCGCTCGTTTGGGGGAAGAGGGGAAGACGGAAGGGCTCTGTATCGCGCCCAGGGTTGACGAGGCCGAGACAGCAATGGGAGTGACGGCGGATGAATCGGCGCTGGCGACCACTTCAGAGCGAGTCGCCACACGTCTTGTGAAGACAGGGCAACCAATGTACCTGTGGACGCTAGGTGCGTCCAGCAGGCGGGGAAGTGAGCGAAGCGAGCCTAAGCAAACAACGTCTGCCTCGTGTTCTCGAGGGGAAGACGGAAGGGCTCTGTATCGCGCCCAGCGTTGACGAGGCCGAGACAGCAATGGGAGTGACGGCGGATGAATCGGCGCTGGCGACCGTTGGCGAGCGAGCCGCCACACGTCTTGTGAAGACAGGGCAACCAATGTACCTGTGGACGCTAGGTGCGTCCAGCAGGCGGGGAAGTGAGCGAAGCGAGCCTAAGCAAACAACGTCTGCCTCGTGTTCTCGAGGGGAAGACGGAAGGGCTCTGTATCGCGCCCAGCGTTGACGAGGCCGAGACAGCAATGGGAGTGACGGCGGATGAATCGGCGCTGGCGACCGTTGGCGAGCGAGCCGCCACACGTCTTGTGAAGACAGGGCAACCAATGTACCTGTGGACGCTAGGTGCGTCCAGCAGACGGGGAAGTGAGCGAAGCGAGCCGCCACACGTCTTGTGAAGACAGGGCAACCAATGTACCTGTGGACGCTAGGTGCGTCCAGCAGGCGGGGAAGTGAGCGAAGCGAGCCGCCACACGTCTTGTGAAGACAGGGCAACCAATGTACCTGTGGACGCTAGGTGCGTCCAGCAGGCGGGGAAGTGAGCGAAGCGAGCCGCCACACGTCTTGTGAAGACAGGGCAACCAATGTACCTGTGGACGCTAGGTGCGTCCAGCAGACGGGGAAGTGAGCGAAGCGAGCCGCCACACGTCTTGTGAAGACAGGGCAACCAATGTACCTGTGGACGCTAGGTGCGTCCAGCAGGCGGGGAAGTGAGCGAAGCGAGCCGCCACACGTCTTGTGAAGACAGGGCAACCAATGTACCTGTGGACGCTAGGTGCGTCCAGCAGGCGGGGAAGTGAGCGAAGCGAGCCGCCACACGTCTTGTGAAGACAGGGCAACCAATGTACCTGTGGACGCTAGGTGCGTCCAGCAGACGGGGAAGTGAGCGAAGCGAGCCGCCACACGTCTTGTGAAGACAGGGCAACCAATGTACCTGTGGACGCTAGGTGCGTCCAGCAGGCGGGGAAGTGAGCGAAGCGAGCCGCCACACGTCTTGTGAAGACAGGGCAACCAATGTACCTGTGGACGCTAGGTGCGTCCAGCAGACGGGGAAGTGAGCGAAGCGAGCCGCCACACGTCTTGTGAAGACAGGGCAACCAATGTACCTGTGGACGCTAGGTGCGTCCAGCAGGCGGGGAAGTGAGCGAAGCGAGCCGCCACACGTCTTGTGAAGACAGGGCAACCAATGTACCTGTGGACGCTAGGTGCGTCCAGCAGGCGGGGAAGTGAGCGAAGCGAGCCTAAGCAAACAACGTCTGCCTCGTGTTCTCGCGCCCTGGCGCTTGTCACCAAGTAGCGCCGCCTCGCCTCGTGCGCGGGCGCCGCGTATTCACCTGCCGCTGTATGCATCCGTTCCAGCAACTTCGAGCTGCGCGCTCAGCAGCAGACGCCTCGCTCCGAGGAGGCTGCGACGGTCATCTCGTCTTTCATGAGAAGCAGCACGCGAACATGTGATGACGGCGGAGAGCGACATGCCGTTCCGTGTGGTGGAGCGGGATGGGTCGCCGTACCTCATCGCCAACGGCTGGGGCGAGACGCCGCGTGCGCCTGTCTCCTCCTCGGGGGCGTCCGACCGACGTGGGCCCGCCGACGAAAAGGCCCTCCTCTTTCACCAGCGCTGTCCATGAGCGCGCCCAGCTTTCTTGTTTTGCCAGCGGCGGAACGTCGAGGTCGCCGTCCCACGCCTGCGCTGCAACACCCCACCCACCATGCGCCCGGCGAGGCTCTCAGCGCGGCGCCGACGTGGGCGACGGCTAGACTTTCCTTTGGCGTCGGGAACGCCTTCATCGTGAACACATGCCAACACACCGCGAAGTAGTAGTAGTAGTTCCAGCTTTAGTAGACGCGATGGTGAAATACAAAAAAGGCAATCGAGGAAAGCTATCGGTCGTAGAGATACGATCGAGGACTGCCCCTTTGAAAGCTGAAGAATGAATAGAATGATCATCGACACGATACAATCTCTGGTATCGGGGCATCTCTGATTCGTCAGATTTTCCTCGGTCCAGCCTGGTTTGAGTGACAATAACCCTGGGGGTTGATCCTGCCAGTAGTCATATGCTTGTTTCAAGGATTAAGCCATGCAAGTCTCAGAGCAAATGGATTAACAGTGGGTCTGCAGACGGCTCATTAAATCGGTGGCAATCTACGCGGGGAAGGTGCCTTCTGGGCCCAGTTGGATAACAATGGTAACTCCATTGCGAATACATGTCCGAAGAATCCAACTCGATTCAACTCCGTGGCCTTAAAACCGCGGGGTCGAGGTGGATACAATTGACCGAGATAAGGACCAACTAGCAATAGCAGAGGTGTGTGGATGAAACAGGTCAATCGAGTGATACCACACGACTTCAAGTCGGTGTGGGTTTGATCAAAGTAACATCAACGCAGCCCTTACAAAGACCAGCCAAAGTCAACGCCGCGTGGGTGCGGCTTTTGGTACTATTCATCATTTCAAACCCCCGATTGCGCGTAACCTGGAAGCCCCCAGAGGGTGTCGGTGGTACAAAGGTGCAGTAGCCCGCATCCATCCGGCAATCAGCTCGCATCGGGAAGGTGACGCTACCTACCTAGACAAAGCGTCCTGCTGCCTCTAGTAGTAGTATGTGTCGTCCTAAAAAGACCGCGCTTTGTTGAACGCTTACGCCCGCCACTGAACCCCGATTCACCTGTGCTTCGTGTGGGCTGCAGCACATTTACCTCCTTTGATCTTTTGCAGCTGGCAGCCTCCTCAAGCATTTCCTACAAAGCAGGTGCTTATACAAAAGAAAAAGCCCGGTGCAGCCCAGTCCCCCGCGACGGCACCCTGCAACCGGCGCGGCGCGTTCGAACCTTCTCCGCAAACACCATCAAATTCAAGAGAACCGCGAAGTCCAGAAGCTCATCAGGCAAGGCCTTCAATTTGTAAGCGCCATCTGTGAACTTCACACGCCTGACAGTCTTGCGGGTGAGTCTACCGTTGTTCGTAGAGAAGCCGGCGAGCGTTGCGGTTTGTTGACCATCACCTTTTCTTCAGCATCTTTGTTCCTCTGCACTTTCGGCTTTCTGTAAAGGCCTCAATATTGCGGTACTGTGCTCGTTGCATGTCTACTTTCCGGAGTTGGTGCCCCCGTCTCGTCCCGCCTGGGGTGGGACGAGACGGGGAACTCTCCTACTACTCTTAGAAGTTGCTGGGCATGTGGTGGGCCCGCCAAGGGAAAAGTTCCTCTTCCTTGAGTCTACTACACATAAAGGGAGCATACCTGCGAAACGTACGTCTGGTCCATCTGATAGTGAACTTCGTGCCAGTCCAGATCGGCGCCCAGCTCGGTCGCGTCACCCGACAACCGGCCTCCCGTGCCGGTTCCCGCCGGCGTCTTGAGCGCGTTGTTGGCAGCGGAGAACTGCACGAAGCCGAGGCGCACTCCACTCGCCGCAGCCGAGCTCGCTCCAGCCACTGCCGACGCTCCTTCGCCCGTCAGCGGAAGCTCTTTCACCCAGTCCCGCATGGCCTCGAGCATCGCGTAGAATCCGTGGGGGTGGCGTCCGAACGATTGGCTCATCGACCCACTTCCGTCGAACGTGACGACGAGGTCCAACGCCGGGCATGCTCCGTACAGGTCCGACACACAACGCGACCCGACGGAATCCCATGCGCACGACGGAATCGATACACAGTCGCACTTGTCCGTGCGGCCCCCGCAGACTAACTCTTTGCACGTCGTGCCCTGCCACTCGCATTCGCCGACCTGCTCAGCGCATGCAGCAGCTGTGGTGTGCTTCTGGCACGGTCTGATGTTGCAGTACGCTGGGGCCTGCGTTGTGTCCCAGAAGCAGGTCTCGTCGTGCACGCAGGACATCTCGTCAACGTACGTCACGCAGCCCGTCTTCACCTCGCACCTGTCTGACGTCCATTGGCAGCGCGCGTCTGCTCCGCATTCTGTCTCCTTCGTCAACGTCACGCACGGCTTCTCCACGCACGGCGCCCACCTGTACGTTCCTGTGATCGCCGAGTCCCACTTGCAGCCGTCGTTTGCTTCGCACGCCGCGGCCACCTTGTACGTGCAAGGCCGCACCACGCACTTTTCTTTCGCCGACTGCCACTGGCAACCCACTTCGTCATCCACACACCCAGCCTCGCTCTGGTGCTGGCAGATTTGCTCCACGCATTTGCCCTCCGACGCGAGCCATTCGCACCCCGGGTCTTTGCTGCACGGGTCCACCTCAGCGTAGTTGCACAGCTCGTCGCGCACGCAAACGTTCCCCGCCTCGTCCCACGCGCACGAGTTCGTCACGTCTTCTTCACACTCCGGCTTCGCGCAGTGCTTCACGCACGCCGAATCGACACACGTCAGCAATCGGTCACTCCATTTGCACGCCTTGTCGTCATTGCACTCGTACTTACCCGTGTACATCGGGCAAGGCATAACCGGTTGCGCCCCTGTGCCACCCGCCGTCGCAAGCTGCTCACCGAACTGCGTGTGCGGGTCGCACAACCCATCGAGGATCTCACCCAGTTGGTCCATCGTCGCGTCCGCGTAGTGGTCCTCCGGAACGTTGCTTGAAATCGTGAGCAAGCTCGCCTGGGCTTCCGCTTGCCCCGTTGCGTACGCAGCCGTCGGCCGGAGCAACACAGAGTACACTTGAACTCCTGCACTGGAAAGCAAGCTGGACGCGTATGTGGTGTCGGTTGACGTCGCGTCGTAGATCAAACTGTCCGACAGAATCAGCAGCACCTTCTTCCGCGTGTTGGTGTTGAACATCGCCAACGCGGAGGTCAGCGCGCCGGCAGCGTAGGCTCGGTCGGTGTTGATCATGTTGTTCTCGTGGTAGTCCAAGTCTCCCAGTACCTGGTCCAGGTCTCCGGAAACGTGTCCACCGGAGCCGGTGCCTTGCGGTGTCTTCTTCTCACGTGCCTGCTCTCCGAACTGCACCAGCCCGACGCGCACGCCGTCAGCCGCCGCCTTGTCCGATGCCACCGTGCCAGACAGCGGCAGCTGCTTCACCCAGTCTCGCAACAACTCAAGCATGCCGTAGTACCCGTTTGTGTGACGGCCGAACACGCCGCCCATGGAGCTCGTTCCGTCCAGCATCACCACGACGTCCATCATCGGGCACCCGCCGAAGATCCCCGTGGTGCAGCGGTTCTCCGCTTGAGACCAGAAGCAGTATGCGTCGCTGTTGCACGGGCACGCTTCGGTGTACGCCTTGCCGCAGTCCTTGTCCACGCACGTACCACTCGCGTCCCACATGCACGCCAGGTTCGCGTCCGTCTCGCAAGCTTCTTCTGTCGCGTATCGGTGGCAGCGCTTCACAAGGCACACCGGCGGTGCTTCCGAAATATCCCAATGGCACCCATCGTAGTGGTCGCACGTCGCTTCGTCTGCGTGTTCCGCGCACTCGACGAGCACGCATTCCGACGCTCTCCATTCACATGCCCGGTCTTGTTCGCAGTTTGCCTCGTCTGTCGCCCCCGAGCAACGTGTCGGTGTGCAGTACCCGCCGTGCTCTGTCTTCCACGTGCACGCGCCGTCTGCCTCGCAGTCCCCTTGGTTCGGATACGTGCAACCCCCTCGCACACACTCCTCCGTCAGTGCTTTCCACTCGCATCCAGCGGCGTCTGTGACGCAGCTGTCCTCGGTTTCGTGCGACACGCAAACCGGGTCCACGCAGCGGTACATGCCGAGGTCGATGAGCGTCCATTCGCAGTCTTTCGGTGCCGATTCGCAGCCGGTTTCCGTCGTGAACGAGCCGCACGAAGCGGCAGGGTCCTTCCAGCATGTGTCGCCTTTCAGCGTGCACGTCGTGTCCGCCTGGCACGGAGGCTGGTCGCATCCGTACTTCATGCACGCGTTCGCGACGCAGGACAGCATAGTCTCGGACCATTCACACCCACTGTCGCTGTTGCATTCCCGAGCTGCTGTGTACGAGAAGCACGGCAGGTGTTCGTTCTGGCTCTGCAGGCCGACTTCCGCTGCACGCGTCAAGATCGCATGTCCGAACTTCTTCGACGCGTCGCAAAGCGCGAACAGCACCTTCGTCGGCACTTCGTCGATCATCAAATTCGCGAAGTGGTCGTCCTTCGCCGTCGACGCCAACGGCTTCACTTGCGACTCAGCCTCGATGTCCGCCTGCGACAAAGTCGACAACCGTCGGATCACGACGCCGAACGTCTGCACGCCGGCGTCCATCGCTGCCCGCGCTGCTTCCAGGGCAGTCACGTCGTCGGGTGTTCCGCTCGTCAGCATCAGCAACACCCGCTGCCGGGTGGTGGTCGGCGAGTTTTTGAACATGTACGTCGCGTGGTCCAGGGCCGGTTCCATGTATCGCTGCACCTGCGTTCCGAGTGATCCGGCGATGTGGGCCGCGTGGTAGGCCACGTCTTCTTTCAGTTCGTCGATGTCTCCCGACAACATCCCGTGTGCTCCGGTCGTCGTCGTCGTGACGAACTTGCCCGGTGCCGAGAACTGCACGATCCCGACGCGGACTCCGCTGTTGGCTGCTGCTTGCGCCTTGCTGTACGTGTCCATGCTCAACGGCAGGAGACGGATCCAGTCACGCAGCATCGACATCAGGGCCACGATGCCGCTCGGATGCCGTCCGAAGGATCGTGCCATGCCCGCCGAGCCGTCCACCGCCACCACGATGTCGAGCGCGGGACACGCTCCGAACACTTCGGCCACGCATCCATTCGACTGGCTGCTCCAGAAGCACGCGGGCGTCTGCATGCATTCGCATTCCTTATCGATCAGTTCGCAGTCAAATTCAACGCAAGTCGCCGCAGTCGCGTCCCATCCGCACGACGCGTCACCGTTGCAGTCTCCCTCGCCCTTCCATCGTGAGCAGTACGTCTCCTTGCAGTATGCAGGTGACGCTGAAACATCCCACTCACACGACGGTTCCGTGTTGCACGACGATTCGTCGAGGTGCTGCACGCACGGCAGTTCCACGCACGTGTTCGCGTCCCATTTGCACTTTACGTCCGCGTCGCACGGCGTTTGCGTCGCGTGTGTGCACTGTCGCACGCCGCACGCCTCTGCAACTGCATCCCACACGCACTGCGGGTCGGCTGTGCACTCTCCCGACGTAACGTATGGGCACTTTGGTATTTGGCAACGATCCGTCGCAAGCGACGAATCCCACACGCATCCGAAATCGTCAGAAAGGCACGCCGACTCCGTCAAGTGCTTGCACGGCACAGGCTCACACGTCGACATCATCGCGGGATTGCCCGTGTCGTCGGTGGTCATTCTCTCAGTCCACCAGCACTCCAGGTCCGCCATACACGTTCCTTCCGCGTCGTACGCGCACACCTGCTCCTTCGCACAAGTCGAGTCCGTCCCGTCCCATTCGCATCTCAGCTTCTCGTCCGCCGACTCGCAGTCCTCCTGCTTGCAGAACTGCAAGCACGGTGATTTCGTGCACTTCACCAGCGAGTCATCCCATGCACAGCCCGAGTCCTTGTCGCACTCGTGCGACGTCGCGTGGAACCCGCACGGCACCTTCGAGTCCGTGTGCAGCACCACCAACCACTGGCCCCACGCCGTTTCCGGGTTGCACCAACGGTCGAACACCTCTTCTTCCAACTTGTCGATCTGCACGTTCATCAAGTGCTGGTCCTGCGGTTCCGTCACCAGGCGTCGCAGCGATTCCTCTGCTGCCAAATCAACGTCCGCTGCGTGTTGCGACGTCCTCCTCACGACGATCCCGAACACGTGCGCGTCCGCAGCCTTCAACTTCGCCAGAGGCTGGTCCACTCTGTCCATGTCCCCTGCCTTGTTGCTCTGCAGCAGCAGCACGATCTTCTTCCGCCCGTCTTTCGGTGCCGCGTTCAGCAGGTTCCCGGCAATGTCAAGTGCCGCGGAAACGAACGTGTCTTCTCCGAGCATGTTCGTTTCGTGCCATATCAAATCGGTTTTGATGTCCGGCATGTACCCGGTCAGTCTTCCAGCTGCCCCCGTACCAACCGGCGTCACCGCAGCCGAGCCGGCAACAACTCCTGAGCCCTGCTTCTTGTTCTTGTTCCCACTGAACTGCACGAACGCGATCCTCGTCAGCCCGTCTGCGTACCCAAGCCCGCTCTGCCCCGCTTTCCCGATGTCGCCGGTCAGCGGCAGAAGCGACGCCCATGCCCTCATCATTTCAAGGAGAGCCTGGAATCCGTGTGGGTGACGGCCGAAGACCGAGCTCATCGCAGCCGAACCTTCGATCAACACTACGATGTCCATCGTCGGGCACGCACCGTAGTGGATCCCCACGCACACACCGTTGTGCCAGAAGCACTCTGTGTCAGAGGTGCACGCACACGTATCATGCACGTCGGAGCAATGCGAGTTCATACAAACACCGAAGTCGTAGTGACACTCCGCCTCTTGGTTGCATGCATCTTCGTCGTCAAACGACGGGCAGAACGCTTCACGGCACATCGCAGGCGACGTCGCCGAGTCCCAGTAGCACTTGTCATCGGGGACCTCGACACACGCCATTTCATCAATGTATTCCACGCATGGTCGCTTCACGCACGCGCTCGTCGACTCGAACTCGCACCAGAGTGATCGGATCGGGTCCTCGCAGCACGTCTGGTTCCCCGTGCATACCGAGCACCGGTCCGGTTTGCACAGACTGTGGTCCACGTCCCATTCGCACTGCCCTGACAGGTCCAAGCACATCAGCTCCTCCGTCTTGGTTTGGCACGGTTCTTCGTAGCAAACCTGCGTGGCGGAGTCGTACACGCAGCCGACAGGGTCTTCCACGCACGGCTCCTCATCCGCGTGGTTGCACACTTTCTCGACACACACGTCCTCCTTCCACTGGCACTCCGTATCCCGCACGCAAGCCGCCTGCTTCGTGTACGAGCACGGCATCTTCTTCACGCAACCGTTGGCCGCCGATTCCCAATCACAGTGGTTCGGTGTGTCGGCCACGCACACCGCCTGGTCGCAGTGAGCTGCGCAGGCTGTAACGGAGCAGGACGAAGTCGTCGCACCCCATGCGCAGCTGCTGTCCGCGTTACACTCCGTCTTCACTTTGTATTGAGGGCACGGTACAGATCCGGATGTTCCACCTGAACCCGTTCCAGTCTCCGTCACCAGCTTGCCCCACGCGGTGCTCGGGTCGCACAGTCCCGACAACACCTCAGTCGCAACTTCGTCGATCGTCAAACTCAGGAAGTGCGACTCGCCCGGCTCGGTCACCACTGGCTTCAGCACCGCTTCTGCCTTGTCGTCGTCCCCAGTTCTCGCTGAAAATCGGCGCAGTCCGACTCCAAACACGATCACCTGCATCTGGTCCAACCGGGCCCGCACCGTGTCCAGCCTGTCCGCGTCCATGAGCACTCCATCCGTCACGAGGATCACCACCTTCCGCCGCCCGTCCGTCGGCGAATCGTTCGAGAACATGTCCGCTGCCATCCCGAGACCTTCTTCCACGAACGTCATCTGTCCCATGTAGTTGTCCTCGTGCCACGCCACGTCCGCCATCAACTCAGCCTGGTCACCACTCAGCCTTCCGCCGGTTCCGATCAACGGCGGCGCACGCTTCGCAGATCCCACTACTCCTCCAGTCGCCCCCACTGATGATGAAACCCCGCTGAATTGCACCATTCCGACTCGGGCCTGCAGGGGGGGGATGGTGGTTGACTTGATTTTGCGGGTTTGATTCTTCTCTTTCGTCTTCCAAACAGAAGCACGCAGGGTGCATTGGCATGCGCACGAACTACTATCCTCATTCGTACACCCCCCCATTGCAAGTCAAAGTCCCTCGCGCGCGCACAAGTGGCAACGCAGGTGCGCAACTACACTTTAGAGCAAGTTACAGTTCGGAAGGACTGCAACTTGGCCTAGTCTCCCGAATCCCCATGTTCTGACAGACTGAGATCTTTTGTTGGGTGCGAAAACTGATTTGAAGGAAAATGACGTGTGCGTACCTGTCCGGTCACCTGCGAGTTTGCTCCCGTTGATGCGGGCTCCTTGCTCAGCGGCAGTGTCTTCAGCCAGTCTCGGACCATCTCCATCATGGCGAAGAATCCGTGCGGGTGCCGGCCGAACGATAGGCTCATCGACCCGGAGCCGTCGAGCAGCAGAACTGCGTCCAGCGTCGGACACTTCCCGAACACCTGCTCCTCGCACCGCGCAGCCGACGTCGACCAGAAGCAGTTCGGGTCCAGCACGCACTTGCACCGCTCTGCCACGTCGCCGCACGTCTTCTCGACGCACACTCCCGTCTGCCCAGTCGCCGTGTTCGTGATTGCATCGTCCCAGACGCAGCCGGTGTCGAGCCCGCAGTCTACGTTCGTCTCGTATCGAGCGCAACGCGTTAGTTGACAGCTGCCCGGCGGCGCCGCAATGTCCCAGTGGCAGCGGGCGTCAGCGTCGCATGCTCGGTCGTCCACGTATTCCACGCACTGCCGCACCACGCAAGTCTGCGTGTCGAGCCATTCACAGTATGCATCACCCGTGCAGTCGGTGGCGTTGCTGTACGCGCACGGCTGTTGCACGCACACGTCAGCAGCCGTCCACTGGCAGAGGTCCTTGGTGTCTTGTTCGCATTCTCCCTGTGCCGTGTGCCTCGCGCACGGCTTCACGCGGCACGTCGCCGGGTCCTTCCACTCGCAGATGTACTCCGTGTCGGCAAGGCACCCGTCTTCCGTTATGTGGCTGCACGGCGCTTCAACGCAAGCCGCGTCTGCCCATGCGCACTCCGTGTACTTCTCGCATTCCCCTTGGGTAGGGTACGCGCACTTCGGGTTCCGGTAGCAGGTGGATGCAGCTGCGTTCCATCCGCCCGTGCAACCGTTGTCGACGTCCGCGTCGCATGCCGCTTCGTCGCAGTGGGCGACGCAGGGTGAGTTCACGCACGACAGCTGCGCTTCGGACCACACGCAACCCGCGTCGACGTTGCACGTTGCCTTCACCATGTACTTCAAGCACGGCTGGTGCACGCCGCCGCCGCTACCCATGGCAAGCGACGATCCGAGCTCGGACGTGGGGTCGCACAGGTGCGTCAGCGGACCATCCGCAGACGCGAGTTCGTCCATGTCGACATTCACGAAGTGGTTCTCCTGCACGGCGGAGACGATGCGCTTCAGAGATTCCTCCGCGAGTTCGTCGACCTGCGTTCTGGTTGCGAAACGACGGACCACGATACCGAACACTTCACCTCCGGCAGACGCGACTTTCGCCCGCGACGGAGCGAGCACGTCCGCATCCTGCAGCTCGCCATCTGTTATGATGTAAACCACCTTCTTCCTCCCGTCGGCAGGCGCAGCCGCCAGCGTCGACGCCGCCATCTCCAACCCGAGCGCAACGTACGTTCCCTTCTCCATGTAGTTGTCCTCGTGCCAGCTCAGATCCGCCTTCAACTCAGCAACATCACCCGACAGACGCCCGCTCGTCCCCACTCCCGACGGCGTCTTGATCGCTGAACCCGCCACCGTCCCCGTGACAGGCGCCGTCGGCGCTCCGCTGAACTGGATGAACGCCACCCGCATCAAGTTACCCGCCGCGCTGGGTTCCCCCGCCTTCGTTCCCGTCAGCGGCAACGCAGACACCCACGTCTTCAACATCTCGACCATCGCGAAGAACCCGTGCGGGTGACGCCCCATGATCTGTCTCATCGAAGCGGAGCCGTCGAAAACGACGACCACGTCCAGCTGCGGGCACGTTCCGTACCGTGCGTCGACACACGACGCTTCCGCGCCTGAGGTTCCCGTCGCGACCATCCAGAAGCATTCCGTGTCTTTCCTGCACTCGCACGCGTCGGCCAGCTCAGAGCACACTTTTTCCACGCACAACTCGTCTTCGTTGTACACGCACTCCGGGTCCGCCGTGCAGTCGCGCTCGTCGCAGGATGCGTCGTCGCAGTATCTCCTGCAGTACTTCTCTTCGCACTGCCCGGGAGCGACCGCTGTCGTCCACTCGCATTTGAAGTCCCCGTGGCACGACTTTTCGTCCGAGTAGCCGCGGCACGGCTTCACCACGCACTCGTAGTCGTCGAGGACCTTCTTCCACTCGCAGAGCCCCGGGATCGTTTCTTCGCACGGCTCCTCCTCCGTGTACAGGCACTTCTTCGGCTCGCAAATGACCGAGTCCACGTTCCATTCGCAGTCGTTGTCCAGATCGCACTCGTCTGCGTTGTCGTAGTCGCACGGCCGGACGTGGCACACCTGTCCAAGGTTGTCCCAAGCGCAGTTGTTCGCGTCCGCGAGGCACCCTTGTTCGTTGTCGTGCTTGCACGTCATCCCGATGCACACGCTTGCCGTCGCGTTCCACTCGCATTTGTCGTCGGCGTCGCACTCGGGCGCCGCCGCGTGAGCGCAGACTTCTTCCTTCTCGCACAACCCGTTGCTCCACACGCACAAGTTGATGTCCGCGTCTTTCTCGCACACCGCCTGTTCACAGTGCTTCAGGCACGGCGAGTCTCCGCACGACAGCGTCGAGTCGTACCACACGCAGCTCGCATCTCTGTTGCACGTGTCCTTGTCCGTCATCAACGTGCACGGCTCTCTCTCGTCGTTCGCTGCCACGAACTTCCCCCACTCGTCGTTCGGGTCGCACAGCGCCGCCAGCACTGCGGGCACATCGTCGATCACCAGGTTCCGCAAGTGTTCCGTCTTCGGTTCCCCGACGACCGCCAGCACCGATTCTTCCGCCGTCGTGTCCACCACCGTGTGCGTGGACGCGGGGCGGATCACCAACCCGAACACTTCGACTTGCGCTTGCGCCAACTCCGCCAGCGGTGTTTTCAAACTGTCTTTGTCCACCAGTTCTCCGTCCGCGATCGCGATCAACACCCTTCGTCGCCCGTCAACCGGCGACGTTCGGAACAAGTTCACCGCCTTGTTCAGGCCACCCAACAGGTACGTCGTCTGCGGCACCGGCTGCAGCGTTGCGCTCGCCCCCATGAAGTTGTCTTCATGCGCGTCGATGTCCGCCAGCAGCTCCGGCTTCGAACCCGTGAACTTCCCTCCGCTCGTCCCGCTTCCGCTCGCCGTCAGGATCTGCCGTTCGTCTCCCGATCCCCAGACTTCACTGCCCGCGAACTGCGCGATTGCAACGCGCACAGCCCGTGTCCCGGCAGCTGGTGGCGTCCCGGCGGCTTCGTTCGTGAGGGGAAGGGAGATTGCCCAGTCCCGCACCATTTCGGTCAACGCGAAAAACCCGTGCGGATGCCTCCCGAACTTCCGCGACATCGAAGCTCCGCCGTCGATCAGCAGCATCACGTCCAACGTCGGACACTTCCCGTATCTTTGGAACGCGCACCGCGCAGCCCCCCCGGAAGACGACGCCTCCGGCACCAGCCAGTAGCAGTCCGGGTCTGCGTTGCACGCGCACTGCCCGTCCAGCTTCTCGCACTCCTTCTCCACGCACTTCGCCGCCGCCCCGTCCCACATGCACGAGCGCTCAGCGTCGCACGTCGCGTCCGTCTCGAACAGCCTGCACGGCTCCTCGCTGCACACAGCCGGTGCCGCGTCGACGTTCCAATAGCAATCCTCGTTCGTGTTGCAGCACTTTTCGTTCGGGTGCTGCACGCACGGCTTCGTTGCGCACGCGCTTCCTTTCCACTCGCACAGCGACACGCCACCGCAGGTTGCCTCGTCCGTGTACTGGCACAACTTCTCCACGCACATCTTCGGGTCCCCGCAGATCCCGCTCCACTCGCAAGCGCCGTCCGCCACGCACTCGTTTTCCGCGTCGTATTGGCACGGTCGGAGCACGCACTCCTGCTCCGCTGCCTTCCAGACGCAGTCGTAGTCCGTCTCCGCGAGGCAGCTGTTCTCGTCCGGGTGCGAGCACCCGCGTTCCACGCACTCCCCCGATTGCGTCCACATGCACTCGTAGTCCCCCGTGCACAGCGCTTCAGACCCGTGCGGGCAGACCTCTCCTTTGTAGCAAGCTTCGTCCGCAGCGTTCCACTCGCACGTGTTCGCCGTGTCCGCGTCGCACGACGCTTGTTCGCAGTGCTTCATGCACGGCGTGTCGACGCACGCAGTCAGAACTGCCTCGTACACGCAGCCAGGATCAGCCACGCAGTTTTCCTTGTGCACGTAGTTTCCACACGGCCGGTGCACTCCGGCTTGCTGCGTCTCCGTCACAGCGATGAACTTGCCCCACATACTGTTCGGGTCGCACAGCCCGCCGAGAACGTCGGGCAAGTCGCTGATCATGACGTTGTAGTAGTGCTCCACCTGCGGGATCGACACCAGCGTTTTCAGAGTCACCTCCGCGTCCAAGTCGTCCTTCGTGTGCGTGTCGAACCTGCGCAGCACGACGCCGAACGTTTTCACCCCGACCATCTCCAGCCGCCCACGCGCAGGCGACAGGTTGTCTGCGTCCTGAACCTGTCCATCGGTGATCACCAACAAAACCTTCGTTCTGCCCGCGGGCGACGCAAGGAACATGTCCGCTGCGACGTCGAGCGCAGCGCGGATGTACGTCCCACCCTGCATGTAGTTCGTCTCCTGCCAGTCCAGGTCCCCCACGATTTCCGCGATGTCGCCGGACAGCCGTCCGCCCGTCCCGGTTCCAGTCGGCGCCTTCTGCGCCCCGTCCACGATGTTCGTCGCGGGGATGAGGATCGCCGGTTTCCCGCTGAACTGCACGATCCCGACGCGGGTCTTCCCTGCGGCCGTCGCCGAGGACGTCGTCCCCGCTGCTTCGCCGCTCAGACTCAGCGTTTTCGTCCAGTCCTTCACCATCTCCATCATCCCGTAGAATCCGTGCGGGTGCGTTCCGAACGAGGATCGCATGGAAGCCGAACCATCGACCGCGACCACCACGTCCAGCGTCGGGCATTCGCCGAACTTCGCCGTCTTGCACGACTTCTCGCCCCAGAAGCAGTCCGGGTCGCGTTGGCACCTGCACTGGTCGTCGTTGAACGCGTCGCACACCTTGTCCACGCACCTGGTGTCCGCTGCACTCCACATGCACTTTCCGTCGGCGTCGCACGGGCTCGTTGAGTTGTACCGCGCGCAGTACACCACCTCGCAATCCGTCCCCCACGCGCACTCGACGTCGCCGTTGCACGTCATTTCGTCCGAGTACTCCTTGCACGGTGCTGTCACGCACGGACCTTGTGCTCCCTGCCACTCGCATTGCCCGGGGATCGTGTTCAAGCACGTGTCACGCGTGACGTAGTTGCACTTCTTCGGCTGGCACTCGATCAACGGCTTGATCCACTCGCAGTCGCCGTCGAGTGTGCACTCGTCCGCGTTGTCGTAACTGCACGGCTGTTCCTCGCACTTCTGCTCGATCGCGTCCCACCTGCAATCATCCGGGTCCGCCACGCACCCTTGCTGGTTCTCATGCGTGCAGCTCTTCGGTGTGCAAGTCTTCGCCGTGGTGTCCCATTCACAACCAGGGTCCGTCGGGCAACGCGTTTCATCCAGCGCGCAGATTTGCTCTTTTTCGCACATCTGGATCGTCGTGTTCCATTGGCACGCGTTCGCCGTGTCGGCGTTGCACACCAGCTCACCGCAGTGCTGCACGCAGGGGGTGTCTCCGCAGGACAGCGTCGAGTCGAACCACACGCAGCCCGCATCCTTGTTGCAAATCGGCTTCGCGGTGTGCAGCGTGCACGGTTGCCGGGTCGTTCCCTCGCTTTCCGCCACGAACTTGCCCCACACGTCGTTCGGGTCGCACAGCGCCTCCAACGCCGCTCCTACCTCATCCACCTGTGGGTTGCGTGTGTTGTGTTTTTATAGGGAATCGCCAGTGCTCCCGCTAACCTCACTTTTGGTGAGGAAATCCAAAACCTGTTTGGGGCTTGTTTTTTTTTGGTGCCCCCTAGGGGGGCCCACGCAAGGCAAGCTACAATGGGGCAATTTGGGACAAAAATTATGAGGGCTCTTTTACCGCGTTTCAGCTGGAAAACTCATGCAAAACCCCCAAAAAACACTACTGTGGAGTAGCTAGGGTGGTAGGAAGGTGGTTCAGCCCTCGGATCGAACACCTTCTCAAAGAATTTCCAGCTCGGCACAGTGTCCCCTGGGCAATTACCATGGAAAAAGGGGAATTTCACAGGAAAGTAGATCTAATCGCGCATTCGAGGGAGATGCTTCATGCAAAACCCCCCAAAAAATACGACTGTGGAGTAGTTAGGGTGGTAGGAAGGTGGTTCCGCCCTCGGATCGAACATCTTCTCAAAAATCTCCTGCTCGGCACAGTGTCCCCTGGGCAATTACCATGGAAAAAGGGGAACTTCACAGGAAAGTAGATCTAATCGCGCATTCGAGGGAGATGCTAGACCAAATTTTCGGAGAAACGAAACGAAGTTGGCTATTTGAGGAATATGGAACTGGAATTCTGGAGAAAATGGCTTTTTTGCCGCAGTTTCTTTTTGCCGGCTTGCTAAATAATGGTTTCCATGCCGTACAAGGAAGACCAAGCCAGCCGTTTCCTGTGTCACATCGTTTTCCGGATGCCTTGATAAGTAGCATGCCATGCAAGACGGAGCCGGCTCTTTCGCAAACCACCAAAAGCCAAGGGACAGAACAGGGCACGTTTTCAAAGGGGCTTCCCCGGCGTAGCTCGCTTCCTCCTCGGTAAGGGGGAGGACGGGCCCTGCGAGGCACGGGCACGCTTCTTCTTTTCTTTTGCTCCGCCCCGAGACTGCTCGTTCTTTGCCATCATGGTTCGAACTTCTTCTTCGAGCTCTCCAAAGTGAGGACTCAGCAACTAGACCAGGACATCCTTCTTCGAACGTTGAGTTGGCGGAGCTGCTTCACACACTTTGGCTAACTCCAAGAGCTGGCTCAGATACAAGGACTCGAGGGCACTAATTTGAGACTCTTCTTTTGTCACTGTATCATGCTCTTCGGCAAAGTCGTGTTTGCGATCTTCCGAGCTATCCCACCCTCTAGATGGTGCCGTTTGCAATTTCCTGAGCTACCACCCTCTAGGACGCGCTTTTTGAAATTTTCCGAGCTATCCCACCCTCTACAATGCATCTTTTGCGATTTCCTGAGCTATCCCACCCTCCAGGACACGCTTTTTGCAACTCTCCGAGCTATCCCACCCTCTGGAACGCGTTTTTTGCAATTTCCCGAGCTATCCCACCCTCCAGATGACGATTTTTGCAATTTCCCGAGCTATCCCACCCTCTAGATGGTGCCTTTTGCAATTTCCTGAGCTATCCCACCCTCTAGGACACGCTTTTTGCAATTTTCCGAGCTATCCCACCCTCTACAACGCGCTTTTTGCAATTTCCCGAGCTATCCCACCCTCTGGAACGCGTTATTTGCAATTTCCCGAGCTATCCCACCCTCCAGATGACGATTTTTGCAATTTCCCGAGCTATCCCACCCTCTAGATGGTGCCTTTTGCAATTTCCTGAGCTATCCCACCCTCTAGGACACGCTTTTTGCAATTTTCCGAGCTATCCCACCCTCTACAACGCGCTTTTTGCACTTTCCCGAGCTATCCCACCCTCTGGAACGCGTTTTTTGCAATTTCCCGAGCTATCCCACCCTCCAGGTGACGATTCTTGCGAATTCCTGAGCTATCCCACCCTCTAGGACACGCTTTTTGCAACTTTCCGAGCTATCCCACCCTCTGGAACGCGTTTTTTGCAATTTCCCGAGCTATCCCACCCTCCAGATGACGATTTTTGCGATTTCCTGAGCTATCCCACCCTCTACAACGCGCTTTTTGCAACTTCCTGAGCTATCCCACCCTCTACAATGCGTTTTTTGCAATTTCCCGAGCTATCCCACCCTCTAGATGGTGCCTTTTGCAATTTTCCGAGCTATCCCACCCTCTACAACGCGCTTTTTGCACTTTCCCGAGCTATCCCACCCTCTGGAACGCGTTATTTGCAATTTCCCGAGCTATCCCACCCTCCAGGTGACGGTTCTTGCGATTTCCTGAGCTATCCCACCCTCTACAACGCGTTTTTCGCGATTTCCCGAGCTATCCCACCCTCTAGATGGTGCCTTTTGCAATTTCCTGAGCTATCCCACCCTCTACAACGCGCTTTTTGCAACTTCCCGAGCTATCCCACCCTCTAGATGGTGCCTTTTGCAATTTCCTGAGCTATCCCACCCTCTAGGACACGCTTTTTGCAATTTTCCGAGCTATCCCACCCTCTACAACGCGCTTTTTGCAACTTCCTGAGCTACGCCGCTCCTACCTCATCCACCTGTGGGTTGCGTGTGTTGTGTTTTTATAGGGAATCGCACTGTGGAGGTGATTCTTCTTTCTTTCCACATTCTGCGGCAATTTTGGATTTTCTGGATCTTCGGAGCGTTTGAGACCACCTAGGGCAATGCTGTCAGCGTACGGCCGTACGTACGCGTACGCGTACGCGTACGCCGATTTGTTTTTGGCGTACGCGTACGCGTACGCACGTATACGTAGTCACCGGCAGTACTCAACCAAGTGGGTACAGGAGTAAACGTATACCCAACAGGAAGAAACATGCTCGCGAAGCCAGCTCCAAAGCCGGTCGCAAAGCTAGCTCCAAAAACAGCAAAGAGGCCCAAGAACGAGCGGAGTCACTCGTGGGAGACCTGGGGAAGGGTATGAAGGAAGTCAGGTGCAAGTTCTGCACAAAGGGGACGCTGTCGCCGTGTGGTGGTAACATTTAGGGAGCGAGAAGTCAGCACTTCAGAAGCTGGCTGGCAACCGCCTTGTCGTCTTTGTCTCATTGATGACGAGGAGTGAGGAATCGTAGTGAACTTCCTCGTGGGGGGTTTCTTGGTTCTTGCCCGGGAAACACAGGGTAGTAACGTCAGCAGGTAGACGTGCTGAACCCCACCGCATGGTACGGTTTTGGGTGCCGTACGCGTACGCGCGTACGTACGCGTACGCGTACGCGTACGCCGATTTTCGAAAAACTGGTGCGTACGCGTACGCAGCCACCACATGGTTGGTGTCCAAACCTCCTAGGCTGTGAGTCCCGCAAACGCAAACGCAAACGTTTGCGCAAACGTTTGCACGTTTGCAGCCAGCACTGGGCTAGGGTGGTTCGTCACAAGCTGAAGGAAATGTGCTGTAATAACTCGGGAGTGTCTCGGTTGAGTAAGTGCTGCGTGTGAGTTCAAGAACATTCGTAGGGCGCTCGCGGGTACAGTTGAAGCAAGATGTTGGATACAAAACTCGAAGTACACTTGGAGGAGCGCAACGGGTGAGAAATCGGTATACCTGCAGCCCTTTCACGTGCTCCGTGGACGGCTCGCTGACGGCGTAGTCGCGCAGGTCCGCCTCCGCCTTCTCATCCACGGGTGCTTTCACGGAGAGCGGTCGGACCGCAACTCCGAACACCTCAACTTGCATTTGCTCCAGCTGCTTTTTGACGGCGTTGTACTGGTCCTTGTCGTCGAGCCCCCCGTCGCTGAGGACGATGAGCACGCGGCGGCGGCCGTCGACTGGCGACGTCTTGAACAAGCTGGCTGCTTTGTTGAGTCCGGCGAGGAGGTAAGTCGTCTGGGGTGCCGGCTGGTACGACTTCGCGGCGTCGCCCATGAAGTGGGCTTCGAAGTAGTCCAAGTCGGCGGCGATTTCGTCGAGTTTGCCGGTCAGGCGCCCGCCGCTCGTCCCAGCAACAGACGCGGGGGCAACAAGCGCTTGCTTCTCGTCGCTTGCCGGCCATTGCGACGAACCAGCGAACTGGACCAGTCCAAGTCGGACCTTCTTAGTCCCTCCAATCGGTGTCGTCGCGCCGGTCACTGCCGCGCTGTCCAAAGGAAGAGTTCTCGCCCAGTCCCGAACAACCTCAGCCAACGCGTGGAAACCGTGCGGGTGGCGTCCGAACGATCGAGACATCGACGCTCCGCCGTCTACCAGGACCACGACATCAAGAGTCGGGCACGTTCCGTATCTCTGGAACGTGCAGAACGCGTCCGGCGTAGTCGGAGTCGACACGAAGTAACAATCCGGGTCCGCTTCACACGGGCATCGCTCGTCACCCCCGACTTTCTCGCAGCTTTTCTCCACACACTGGCTGCCGGCGCCGTCCCACATGCACTCTCTCTCCGCGTTGCACGGGTCCTCCGCCGACAGCTTTCGGCAAGGCAGCTGACTGCACATCGCCGGCGACTGCGCCACGTCCCAGTGGCAGTCTTCGTCGGTGTTGCAGCACTTCTCGTCGGGGTACTGCGCGCACGGTTTGATCGCGCATGCCGTCGTCCAATCGCACATGGCGTCGAGCTCGCAGTCCGTCTGTGCCACGTGTTGGCACGGTTTGATCACGCACATGTGGTCCACCGGCTCAGCGCACGCTTCTTCCCACAGGCACTCTGCATCGCCTGAACACGCCTGCTTCGTCTCGTGTTGGCACGGTCTTTCTGCGCATGCTTGGTTCACCGACGACCACTCGCACTTGTACGTCTTGTCGGCGATGCAGCTGTTCTCGTCCGGGTGGGCGCACGGTGTTTCGACGCACTTCAGCGCGGTTGTGTCCCACGTGCACTCCGGGTCCGCAATGCACGCTGGTTCAGGATGCGGGCACTTTTCCGCGGTGAAGCACTCCTTCGACGTGGCGTCCCAAGCGCACGAGTTCGCGGTGTCTTCGTCGCACTCCACCTTCTCGCAGTGCACAACGCACGCCGATCTGAGGCACGCCGTCAACACGTCCGACCAAGAACAGCCCGAATCCGCGGCGCAGGGGACCTTGTCCAAGTAGTCTTTGCACGGTTGGTGGCCCTGCACGCCTGATCCGCTCGATTCGACCACGAGCGCGCCCCAAGCACCGTTCGGGTCGCAGATCCCGTTCAGGACTTTCTCCGCGAACTCGTCGAGTTGCACGTTCAAAAAGTGATCCGACGCCACCGGCGACACGACAGGACGCAGGGTCAACTCCGCGTCGGTGTCCGTTTTGGTCGCAGCGGCGTAGCGACGAAGGACGACGCCGAAGGTTTGCACCTGGTACCCGTCCAGCGCTTGCCGAGCGGCAGCGAGGGAATCCGCGTCTTGGAGCATCCCGTCGGTGACGATCAGCAGCACGCGCTTCCGTCCAGGCGGGGATTGCGTCGTGAAGATCGTCCCCGCGGTCGTGAGCGCCTTCGAGATGAAGGTGCCGCCTTCCAAAAAGTTGTCCTCGTGCCAGTCGACGTCCGCGCTCAATTCCGCGAGATCTCCGGACAGCCGACCCTGCGTTCCGATCCCGACAGGCGCCGTCGCAACGCTGCTGATGACCGGGCCCGTGAACGAGTTCGTCGCCGCGTTGTAAAACTCCTGCCGCCCGGAGAACTGCACCAGCGCAACCCGCACCTTCTCCGTTCCAGCCGCGGAGCCCGCGCCCATCGACGCCGGTTCGCCGCTGAGCGGCACCGTCGTCAGCCACGCCCGCACCATCTCCAGCATCGCGTAGTACCCGTGGGGGTGGTGCCCAAACGGGTGTCCCATGCTGCTCGACCCATCGAACACCAGCACCACGTCCAGCGTCGGGCATTGCCCGAACGTCACCTCCCGGCACGACTCGGCGCCCTTCGCGTCGATCTTCCAGTAGCAGTCGTCGTCCGCAACGCACGAACACTTATCCAGGTCGTTGCACACCTTCGTCACGCACTTCACCTCCAGCTTCGAGTCGTCCCACAGACAGTCGCTGTTTGCATCGCAGGTCGGCTGGTCCTTCAGCTTCGCGCACGGCTCCTCCACGCACATGGACGGGGACACTGACGCGATCCACTCGCACCCTTCCTTGTGGTCGCACGCCAGCTCCTCCATGACCTCCGTGCACGGCTTTTGCACACACGGGTCCGCCGGCGCCACCGCCGCGTCCTTCCACTCGCAGTACGGGTCCGCCACGCACTCGGTCTGCGTTTCCTGCAAGCACTTCTTCACCTGGCACGTTCCGGAAACGGCGGTCATCGTTCCGGACACCCCCGTGCACCCTGCCGGCGCGTCCCACTCGCACGCGTATCCGCTGGAGGTCGTGCTCGTGGAGTCGACAGCGGTCCACTCCACCGACGGCCATCGCAGGTACGCGGCAGTCCCGTCGGTAGTCGTCTGTTCGCCTGCCATCCAGTTTGTGTACGAGAGGGGCTGTCCGCTTTCCGGTCCCCCAGCCCACTTCCACGACCCGCCGGATCTGCTCGCGCCGATCCACCCGTCGCCTGCCGTCTTGCCCAGCCCGACGGCTGTCTCAGCCTCGTCGGTGATCGTCATCAGGTACCCGGCGCTGCCGAGCAACGAAGCGCCTTCGCACGCCGCTTTCGCCTCCTTCCACGTGCACAGCTTGTTCCCGCTGTTCCCTCCGCACGCGTAGTACCGGTAGTACCGTCCCGTCGCCGCAGCCAGTGATCCTTGCCCGTAGTTCCACCCAATCGAGCGCGCAGCCCCGGATTCCGACGTCGTCGTGAACGTCACCGACGCCACCGCCTGCGCGTAGTCCGACACGGGCAGGTCCGACGCAGCCGACAACGACGACAGGTACAGAATCCCGCTGCCCGCCTGCCAAACTGCCTTCACTCCCAGCGCGTCGCAACCTTCGCAGGCCAGCACGTCTTTCCCCTTCGAGTACCCGCTCACGATGCTCACAGCCGCTCCTTTGATCGCCGACGTGCACTTCGCCGCGTCGCACCCGCCAGCCGTGCACGTCAAGTCCGCAAACGGTAGCAACGGCTGCCCCTTCGAGTACGCTTCCGCCGCCTCCCCAGTCGACGTCGCCACAGCCTCCGCGGGGCTGATCCACATGCACTCCGTGTCTGCTTCGCACACCCCCTCCGTCACGTACGCGCATTCGCGGACTTCGCAGAGGTTTTCGACGTTCTTCCACACGCAGTCATCCGTGTCCGCCACGCAGCTCGTCTCCGTGATGTGGTTGCACCGCACTTCAATGCACGTCGTTTGGTCCGTGTCGACTTCGCAGCCTGCTTCCGCCTCGCATGCCGGCACGTCCCCTGTGACGAGAGATTTGGGGTGCTGCCTGGTTTTTGCTTTATCCCTCCAAACCTCGCTTTTGGCGAGTGGATACGAGTAGTTCGCTAAACGTTGGGATTCAAAGGCGCTCAAGCAAGAGTTTGCTATGTGTGTTTGTTCAAGTCCATGGTAGCGGCTGAATCAAAGTAGTTGTTGTTGTTGTTGTTGCTGTTGTTGTTGCTGTTGCTGTTGCTGTTGCTGTTGCTTGCCAAGCATTCTTCGTCTCGTCGCCGGCGCGGGTTTTTTCCTCGTTGTCCTGCGTGTTGGCGTCGCCCGCTGTTTCGGCCTTCTGCAGCTCACTCAGCATGGCCCGTAGTCGCGCGAGTTGCTTCTGCCATGCGCCACTCTCGGTCGGCCTCTTTTCTCCTAAATTCTGCAACGAACTCTGCCTTCGTGTAAATTGGCCCTCTCGGGGCGTTGTTGTCCGGGAGGCGCTTTGGCGAGTGTGCCGCGGAGAAGCCCTCGTTTTGCTGCTCGAGGCTGCGCACCCTCTCCTTCTTTTGCTCTTCGCGCTGCTGCTTCTCCAGCTCTTCGATATCGACGGTGTCTGCTTCCTCGTCGCCGACGCATACAATTCGCGTCGCTTTCTGACACGTGCACCCATCTACGATCTGCTCCATGACAGATTCGTACGCCCCTGCCTTGCCTTTCAGCCCGTCCAACTGCAGCGAGAACGGCTTGAACATCGGCAGGTACACCACACGCACTGTCACGGACGTTTTGCTTCCCGATGCAGCTGCTTCGGGATCCAGGGAGACCGCGTGAAGGTTGTCCGCGTTCATCTTTGTCAAGTAAGAGTGTGTGCTATGGGTTTTCCCCCCGAACAGGTATGAGTGTTTGGGTTTGGGATTCCGACACGCTACTTTTGGGCCCTGTGACTTCTCACCGAAGGGTGGGTGGTTGTCAACCTCTATCCGGCAGTAAGCTCGAAACGTTTGATTTCAGCTTGTGGTGTTTCCTGCACGGGGGTTTCGCCGCCTCAATTAGCAGGCGAATCAGGCGGAGGTTGTACTAACCACTCCTGGTATCATGTTGTGTCACAGTTTCGAGTCCCGTGCCAGGACTCGCTCGCAAGGGGTAGTGGTGCGAATCATGAGGGAATGGAATGTGAGGAGTAAGTGGGGACGTGTTTGTACCTGTGTGTCTATCGCACGTCTCGTCGACCTCACGAATGCATTCAGCTGCTGTCGCGTTCCAAGCGCAATGGTTCGGCGTGTCGGCCTTGCACTCTTGCGAGGCGCAATGGTGCATGCAAGGCGTGTCACCGCATGACGCGGTCGCTTCGAGCCACGCACATTCGGAGTCTGTGATACACGTTGCCTTGCCAGTGTACTGCGCGCAAGGCCTGTGTCCGCTGCTAGTTGTCGACGTTCCGTTCAAACCTGTTCCGCCGACGCCAATAAATCTGCCGAAGCCACTGTTGACGTCGCACAGCTGTGAAAGCACGTTCGTGTGCAGGTTGTCGAGCTCAACGCTGGCGAAATGGTCCGCTTGCGGCACCGTCGTGATGCTCTGCAATGACGTTGCCGCAGCCTGGTCCTGCACAGACGCTTGCGTGTACCGGCGCACCCCGATGCTGAATACCTGTTTGTGTTGGTTAATCGTAATTCTTGTTGAACGCTTTCGCCCGTCCCCAAAAACCAGAACTGTGTCGTGTGGGCTTTTGGAACTTGCAGCCTCCTCGAGAAAGAGAGCACCGATGTACTGAGGTGTGGTGTGATGTGAACGCTCTAAGGTGAGACGCTCGAGGGTAGACGCTATAACGTGTGAGGAGCTCCAGGAGTGGGTGACGCTGATAGCGTGTGAGAAGCTATAGGGGTGCGAGGCTCCAGGGGTGCGAGAGGTTGACAGCGTGTGAGACGCTTTTGGGTGAGACGCGAAAACGTGTGAGGCTCTCCAGGGGTGATACGCTATAACGTGTGACACGCTATAGGCGTGTGAGAAGCTAAAACGTGTGAGACGCTGTAGGGTTGTCGTCGGAAGCGGTAGGCGGAGCTGATCAGCCCCTCGGCAGCAGCGCCTCCGCCGAAGCAAACTAAGCGCGCCAACGTGGTACTGGTGCTTCCGAAAGCAGCTGAGGACGAAGAGCGAACCCCAATCTTGAGAGCGAAGACGAAGAAGCGACGATCAACCTCGGCAACACCACGGAAGACGACACGGTCATCGCCCAAGCGCCGCCGTAAGGAAGCAACCATCGACGAGTGTACGAGCGAAGGCAACACCAGTATGCCGACAGTACTGACGCGGATCGCTCGACTTGGCCCCCGTGCCAAGAAGAACACGGAATACTGCCAAGGGAAGTCGATCAACATCGAAGTGCTGCACACGTTCAGGTCATGCACGAGAGACGCCGGCTGGAAAAAGAAGGAGGAAACCGGGGGGTCGCCTACCGGACTATGGAGGCAACTGCATCCTGACGACTGCCCCTCGCGCCGGCCGAGACTGGAAGCAATCTCGAACCGGAGATCCTCGCCGCGGGTCGGAGGAGAGGGGTGATTTCGAGCGCTACAGCATTGGCTAGATGGGATGTGCTGAATCGGTAGCGGGGGACGTCTCGACGGCGGAGCTCGCAATCGAATTCGAAGTCTACACCGGCCAAGAGACTCTTGCTCGCCCCAGGTGCTCCGCTACGGTCGTGGTGGCGGCTCGCAGGGTGTCTCGTCTGGAGACAGCATGTGTTGCGGCTGCCATTTGCCGATCTGCTGCAGCTGCTGCACTGGATGTCGGGCATCACCCGAAACGGTAACTTTAGAGATAGCGAGTTTTGGCGAAGCTGGAAGACATTGGATGGGGAGCTTCTCCGCCTCTTTCATCCACTTGGACGACCATGCTTTTGTTTCTGGAAGCCGCTTCCTGCAGACAAGGCTTTCGGATTTTCGGATGCGAGTGGTGTCGGTTGGGCCTACATCGACGGCCAAGCACACTACGGAATCTTCCCGAGATGTTTGGCTTTGTCTCCAATATCTGAAGGAGCTGTACGCTCTGTTCATGTTGGTTCGGGGTCAGCCCCAGAAGAACACCCTACTGGTGGTGGGGCAGGGGAACCATCTGGAGCTCTTCTTTGTTCCGACGAAGAGCATGCCCCCCCCCCCCCCCTACCCCCCCCCCCCCCCCTAGGGCTATGTAGGATGGAAACGTTGGAAACGTTTCCGTTTCCGTTTCCGTTTCCGTTTCCTTCTTTTTGGCGGTGGATGGAAACGCCGTTTCTTTTCAAAAGAAACGGCTGGTATGCCACTAGTATACTGGCTGAAGGTCCGACCGGAAATGTGTTCCGAACGGCGGACCCCGCAATCCAGTGGGAAACCATGGACAAGGAGGCTCCGAAAAAGAGGGAGGAAAGAAGCATAAGAGTTGCGACCACACGCATCCGGTTGTGATGACTTTGAGGTCTGCAGCTCTTTATACCAATGGCTGTTGTGGCGACGATGCTCTGTTATGCGAGGCCGTTGGCCAACGCGCTGAAGACGATCGGGAAAGCACATCCGCTTCCAATAATAGGCTATACAGATACGATCGTTCAGGACAGCGGGAGCACCGCCGCGCCACAGGCTACAAGACCGGGGTTTTTCGGCGGCGTAAGACAAAGAGGGAGTGCAATCAGCATCAGGAGGTGAGAAGGGCACACGTATGCCGGGGCAATGTTGAACCCGCCAGAAAAGCGATGGCCACGCAGTAACGTGTGTGTTAAACATCGCTTGCCACAGTGCACCTTGCATACGACGACGGGTGGCAACCGTCACCGGAAGGGGCACCATCGGGCGGTGTTGTCGGAGCATAGACAGCGACGGCAGGAAGAACCCCACCGACAATGCAGAAGAGGACGGCAGATTCAAAAACCCCCACTCGGCACGGCCGCCGATACAAGTAAACATGAGAACGCGGGTTGGAAGCAGCAGAGGACGAAGTGGTAGGCACAGAAGAGTGGAATCTGGTGTCAGAAAACCTCAGCATCCGCATGTGACGACATTCTGCATCATTAGCTTGTGGTTACCTATTTGCTCGTGTCAGATCGCCGACGAAAGAAAGCGGTGAGCATCAGCGACTGCTCTGCACAAACGAAACCGCGACGACACACAAGAAGGGGCCGAGACGGAGGAAGAGAAGTGCCTGCTGGTAGATCAAAAGAAGAAGGTGATACCGCCCACTGAAAGGAAAGCCAAAGATTGGCTGGAAACGGACACCCGACAGACACACAGAAAGACCCGCGAAGTGGTTATCCTATAGGACCCCTCAGCATGAGGAGCCTTCCGGCGTTTCTTTTAAAAGAAACGGAAACGTTTCCGTTTCCGTTTCCGTTTCCATATTTCGAAAAAACTAAAAGAAACGGCGTTTCCATCCAACTTAGCCCTAGGGGGGGGGTAAAGGCTGTCCATGGAGACCATTTTTTTAGACCCGCAATTCCGAGTGATAAAACTGAAAAAATGCCAAAAATCGATACTTGAGGCGGTAGAAAACTGTTTCCGAGTCGGAGTTGGTGGTCAAACGGCCACGAATACCATCTTAGAAGGCAAACTCAAAAAGTCGTCCCAGGTGTGCCACGTTTGGTACCTGGTTGGCCATTCTTCAGTTCAAGAACCAGTGCAATGTGCTAGCAGGAAGCTGCAGGTACCTATTTCTGAGCTGCTATGCCATGGCAATATCTTGGCCCAACCCCAAAGTTCTTCATTTGGGCCCAGTTTCGTTTTTTTTTTTTTGTTTGGATTTCGTGCCGGGGCTAGGTACAAGGGTACCACTTGCCTTCAGTGACCCGCTGGTGTCTCCCTGGTGCGATGTTACCAACCCGTTCAGGGTTGGCGCACGGAAGACGGTTCTGAATGAAAGGAAACAGCCGTGTGTCTTCGACAATAAAATCTTTGGAGTACGGAAGGTCTCGACTGCCAGCTGGTGTCATTTCTTCGTCTGTTTTCGTTACGGTGTACTACCTGTAAGCATGGCGTTTGCAGAAGCGCGGTGCAGCTTTGCTTCGTGGGCTGTGGACTCCTCAGCTTTTGCAAGATCAAGTAGACTTCTGGGACGTTGAAACAATTCGGAGAAAACCCTTGCGCTCACTCTAGTACTACTCTTGATAGCCGGGACAATTTTTCACTTCGGTGATTTTTAGTTCACCTTCTTTGTCGACTTCCAATATAGGAAGGCACGCCACACGTGTGGTCCACGTCTACCAAGAGCCTTCAGGCTTCGTCAGACCCGAGGTCACTGCACTTCAACATCTCGCCATGATTTGCACGTCGTTTACAGGCACGGTAACACGCCTCCACTCCTGGACAACGAGCTTTCCCAAGTATTGGCTGTGTTGTCGACCTGGTAGTTTTCCCAAGTGTTGTTCGACCCATTTCTGTTGCTTCCACCCTACTAGTGCTCCTAGGGATGGTACCAAATGTGGCACAAAATATTTTCTGGCCAGAAAAACGGTAAAAATCATCGCAAACGGTGGAATAAAAACACTTCTGACCATTTCCCCCGGAGGATCGTGGAGTCTGAGTCGAACTTTTGCTCGGAATGCATGCTTTTTGTCTTTGCAAAATTTCAAAAAAATTGGACGCGGGTTCAGGTGACATTACCCCCCCCTACCCCCCCCCAGGGGTGGCCCTAAGCGGCCAGATTGCGGAGTCGTTGGCAGAATCTGACCTGACCCCCCCCCCCCCCCCCCCCCCTATATACACACGGCGGACTCCCCCGCCGGATGGGGGAGTGTTTGTGCGGTCGTTTGCGCGATGGGGGTCACTCCCGCATTGCGGGAGTGGCACTCCCGCAATGCGGGAGTCCCACTCCCGCATTTATAGGTAAAATACAAGGAAAGTGTGGCACTTCCGCATCTCTGTAAGCCAACCTGTAGTGAACTCAACAAATGGGCACCTGGGGAGTTGCCGCTTCACTTTTGTTTATTACAGCAGCCCAGAAAAGTTCCAAGACTTTGTCTGCGGTCTGGCACGACCTGCTCCCACCCAGCAGCTCGCAGCGAGAAGACTCTGGTTGTGGTCCAGCTACAATTGAGAAGAGCACCAATTGTCCCCCGAGCGAATGAGATACCGCCCACCCGACTTCCTGCACTCGAGTTGCTCTGACAACTGGGCCAAAGTCGAAGACAGATGTTCAAGCGGGGGCTGCAGATGTCCTTGCGTCTGCAATGCGGGAGTGTCCTTGCGGAAAAGCGGGTACTTCTCGGTTTGAGAGCGGTTGAGTACCACCTAAAGCTCCGATACGATGTCTCTTGGCCTGCTACAGGCTTCACCTTGGAAACTGCAGAAACGGGAACCTCCTACAAACGATCTTCGGTTTTTTGCCACACATTCATCGTGGCACCTGAGCACGAATGGTGGCGCCTGGGCACAAAAGCTAGGGGTTGGGGTGGGCAGCACAAGCAAGAACGAAGCGGATGTGTTCGAATCCGAAAGAGAGAAGCCGCCAACGACACCAACGCCAATCACAGAAGAAGGAAAGTGGCGCGGAATCCTCAGAGGGGGTTAACTCCGCATCCTAGCAGTATCATTTGTGCTGTTCAATGTGTGCACGCCATTGTGTCTTGTTCTGCACGCGTACGAAGCACAGCCTGCATCTGAACGTTTCGTTAAAGAAGGCGGGATGCTTGTGGTGCATGTGCTGAGATAGACCGTTGGCACTGATGGTGGCACTGCACTTTGGGCACTTCATCTTGCAGACGCATTTCTTCCTCGTTTTTGTTGCTTTTTCGGAGTCCCCTTGAATTAATTTGTCGTAGCAACAGCATGACGCCTCAGCATTTGGGATGCATATTTGCATCCGAAGTACGGTTCCGCGAGGGGGTGCCGTTCGGCGGTGCTCTAGTTGGCACGACACGCAAATGTCTCGAATCATCCGGGGCCTGTGGACATGGTCAACAGGATCGTCAATGTGTCACCACTTCAGATCTCTGCATCCGGGTTGCGGAATGTTCAGTTCTCATATTCCCTTTCGGCAATCCTGCACGTCCGAGCATGCTCGTCAGTGGCAGCTTTGAAGCGAGCAATGTCACCTTGCCTTAGGACCGACTGACCTGTTGACACCTTGCTGACCCCGACCCGCCATCTCGCTAAAGCTTTCTGGCCATGCTTTTGCCCCCAGGAATGCGACACAAACGTGGCCAGGACGCGGAACAGAGGTCTTCCTCGGTGCAAAACCTTCGTACTTCTAGGATGAATAGGCAAACTGTGCGGTGCAGCAGGCTTCTTCAGGAAGGTCTTGTTTGTGTTGCAATCGATCCCCAGACGAATTGTCGCGTTCAGTGAAGTTCTTGCTTCGAGGTCGATGGGACCTTGAAGCAAATGAGCAAAGCGAAATGAGTTTGTTCTTTCGTGCAGCGAAGCGACGAGGTTGATGCTGTAGCAACCACCCACGCGCATGCAAATCCTCCGAGAGCGCCACTCCAATCGACATGCCCGATACGCGGCCTTGCATAGAGACACCAACGAGCTGGCCCAACTTTACAGCTGCTTCTGTGATAGCAAAACTGACCAGGTTGTCAAAGTCAGAAATGTTGCCACCGTGGTCTATTTGATTCAAAAAAGCCACATCACGAAAATTCAAAACCCATGTTCTTACCGACGTACGTTGTTGATGACCCGAGGTTTCTGCTCTCCACACCTGCCACGGCAGAGTTTTCTTGCTGCGCGTTGCTGGGTGGGACACAGCAGGTTCAGTTCTCTGGCGGGCAGGGGTATGCGCGATCTGCTGATAAACAATTGGGCCCACTGTTGTTTGGCTTGCCGTATCTTGGTCTGAGATTCCCAGAAAACGGTGTAAGTGCCTCATTTTCTTTGTATTATTGCCCAGGAATGCGGGAGTGGGACTCCCGCAATGCGGGAGTGGCACTCCCGCACTTTTTCACTCCCGCATTCACTCCCCCAACCGGTGGGGGAGTCCGCCGTGCAGGCTATTTTCACTGTGGAGGGGACGCTACCTGTCACTCTCTAAGGTGGTCACCACGGTGGGTGGTCAGAAAAAAAAAAGGGTAAGGTGCCTTAGGGGACTAGTCACAATGTGAAATGTGCCCTTAGGGGACTAGTCCCACTTGGAAATTGTTACCTTGACTTTTGTCAGGGAAATGCACTTAACAGATTTTGAGCAAATTTTGGAAATTTTCATTTTTTCCAGCTTTTTGCAGATTTTGGCAGATTTTGACCATTTTTGCCGATTTTTCCAGATTTTGGCCATGTTGGCCGAGTTTGCTGTATTGTCCAGTTTATAATCTGGAAAAATCGGCAAAAATGGCCAAAACGTGGAAAAATCGGGCAAAAATGGCCAAAATCTGGAAAATCGGCAACAATGGCCAAAATCTGCAAAATGGCCAAAATCTGGAAAAATCGGCAAAAATGGCCAAAAATGGTCAAAATCTGGAAAATCTGGAAAAATCGGCAAAAATGGCCAAAAATGGCCAAAATCTGCCAAAATCTGGAAAAATCGGCAAAAATGGCCAAAATCTGCCAAAATCTGGAAAAATCTGGAAAAATCGGCAAAAATGGTCAAAATCTGGAAAATCTGGAAAAATCGGCAAAAATGGCCAAAATCCGAAAAATCCGAAAAATCTGAAAATTTCCGAAAATTTGCTAAAACTTTGCTAAGTACACTTCCCTGGCAAAAAGTCCAATGAATTTGTTTGCCCTTAGGGGACTAGTCCCCTAAGGGCACATTTTCATTGGGAAGTACTGGGAAATGCACTTAGCAACTTTTTTGCAAATTCTTACCAGGAATTGTAATGCAAAATAGGGACTAGTCCCCTAAGGCACTTTTCCCAAAAAAAAAATTTTTTTTTTTGGCCCAAATACCCAGGGATTTATAAGGGGATTTCGGCCTAGAGCAATAGCCCATGTAGATGGACGGGTACCCGTCTTTTGCACCGGGGTGCCGAGCACGTGTTTGTCGACCCCCCAGACCCCCCCCAGTGGTGGTCCAGCCTGTCCAGCCACCCCAGCCAGCCCTGCAAAGTCGTTGAGGGCCCGAAAATTAGTGCCACCACTGTCCTCCACTGTGGATCACTATGCACCACCATGCGCTATCGTGTCACTGTGCACACCGCACTAGCGTGGATCACTGTGCATCACCGTGCATCACTGCGCACCGTGTATAGATTCCGAGCCAGATGTTCCAGAGGGTGGAGGGTGCAGCAGAGAGGTGGGAGAACCAGCAGTTGTCCGGCAAAGGGCGCGTGAGGGGGAAAACACAGCAGTTGGATTACAAGGAAGAGTTGGAGAATAAGGGCATGGGGCGTCGTGCCAACTGCTCTCTCTTTGCGAGGACCGCCGACACGGCATCGAAGTACACCGAAGCCTTTGCGAACTTCAATAATGTTCGGCGTACGTTCGTGTACCGCAACGGGTCCTCGGCTTCGGGCTCGGGCTCTGAGTCCTCGCTTTCTGACGCATCGTCTTTGTCATTTTTCCTGACTGTCGGATCCAGCATGAGATACTCTCTCATCAGCTGGTCAAGAAATTCTGGCGTCACGGAAGGGGGATTGTACGCCAAGAACAAACATTGGCGCACAGTTGAGTTCGACAACCTGTTGCGGATGTACGTACGGCACTGCTTTACTACGGAGAACAATCGTTCCACGGAAGCCGTCCCAAGAGGAAGCACTAGTGCCATCAAGAGGATGCGCGCTGTATTCGGGTATTGCAGACGCAACCCCTGGTCGCGAAGAAACGCAGAGCAGTAGTCCGTGTATGTGGGATGCTCGCCCACGTGAAGCCGCGCGAACTCAACAAGTGCACTAGGTAGTTCTGCAAGGGTGCGTTCTTTGATGTGCGCACTGAAAAAGGGGTCGGCAGTAGTATCCACAACAACTCCATTGCCCCCATCCAGACTCCGCGGCTTTTGTGTCGCGAAGTGCTCCAGAAGCGCCGCCTCTGCAATTTCTTGTGCTGGTGGCGTTTCTCGCACAGCCTGTGCAGCCAACTCTCGCGCCTGTGCCAACACCTCCTGTTCGCGCTCCGCTCTACGACGTTGTTCTTCTTCCTTCGCCCGTTTTCCTGCCGCCACTTTCGCATCCCAGTTCTGCCGTGTGCGTTGCACCAGCACTTCAACAGTGCACAGCCGAGCCGCGTCCTCATCCGAAAGGCGGTCCCATTCTTCAGCACACCACCGCTTCTCTGGCAGGGGCCAGTTCTGGTGACACTGAAAGCCACGGGCCAGGAGCTGCACCGTCAGGAAATCTTTCATAGATTTCGCTGGTTTGCCCTTCAACGCCTTCTCGTGCTTGCGGTTTGCTTCTGGAATGCTGCCCACCTTCGAGTCTTCCCATAGGCTGTAGTCCTTCGTGTATGGAGGCGGTGGGGTTTCGCTTCGTGAGGCTGGCTGGGTTGCCGTGCACTGTCTCTTCCAGGAGCTGAACAACGTATGTTGCCCTAGCATGTCCTTCCTTTTCCCCGGCATTGTCCCGGCCCCATCCTGAGTTGGGCGTGATAGAATCCACCACTGCGGTTGGAAGTTCGGCTGTGTCTCGCCGGGTTGGGCCGCTTGCTCGCCTCCATGACCCCCCCCCCCCTATGACCCCCCTGGGACCCCCTATGGACCCCCCTATGACCCCCCTATGGGCCCCCCCATGACCCCCTATGACTGCTGTGGTAGCCTACCCACACCCGCCAGCCCGTGGGTTTTTTTTTTTTTTTTTTTTTTGAGGATGGACGGGTGACCCGCCCATCTAGACCGGCGTATAAATCCCTGCAAATACCCCAAAAACCACACTTTGAAAATTTTTTAGAGTTAAAGTTCGCTTTTTGTGGGCCCACTTTTGCCATGGAATTTTGACCATTTCACCTTAGAGAATTCGACCACCCAGCCTCCAAGGCAACTGCACTGCACGGTGAACTCCAGCCTTTGAGCTGGAGTGGATCGGGAGGTCCTAGGAGAGGGTGTGGTCACACCCGCAAAGGGCATGTGCCACACCCGCAAAGGGCATGTGACACCCGCAAAGCGGGTGTGGAAACAGGGGATTTCGGTGGAAATACCTTGGTTCTCATCGGTATTCTGGACCGGCCTTGTTTCTTTTGGAATGCAACATGTTCCTTTTGAACCTCAACCCCCTCTGGATTATGTTTGTTGATTGAATTACCTCAGAATACGACTCCCAGTGCCCTTCTCTCATGGGGTTGGGCCAGTTTCGCTTGTTACTGGGGCCATGGTTTTGTATTGGGGTTTTTTGCTGTGTCTACCTTTTCTTGATTGTTAGACTCTATGTAGTGCAACAGCAGTGAATCGGAACTTGACAGATCGTGGGGTTCCACCGTTATCCACCGTTGTGTGGACCCCCAAACTGCAGACTGTAGGGGATTTCTTGTGGCGGCGGTCTGGATTTTGCGTCAGCAGGTGGACAACAACAAGGAGAAAAAGAACTCGAGAACAACCGGCGATAAAACAAACATAGCATAACTTTGTGGGAACTTACAAAGGAAGGAAGGACAGATCAAGTCTTCGATCAGAGCAAGTTATGTCATGTGCTGGCGGATGTGCCGTGTCCACGCACCCTTTGATCCAAGCTTTCTCCAGCACAGCTTGCATCGAAGAGGCTCATCGAAGAGAGCAGGATGCTTTTTTTGGACATGCTGACTCATTCCAGCTGCCTTTACTTTTACACGACATGCAGGGCATTCAGCCATGCAGTGGCATTGAATGCGGTCGCGATGTGCTGCGTCGATATGGGCAGCCATCGAGGATTCCACAGCTTTTTTGCCACAAAAGTCGCACGGCAAATATGTTTCCGTTTCTTCTTCCTCTTCCTCTTCCTCTTCGTCTTCTTCTTCGTCTTCGTCTTCTTCGTCGTCTGCTTTCTCCTCACACTCCTCTGCTGCATCGCTATCACCCGCTTCCTCCAATTCCTTCTGAGCTCTCTGCACGAGGTTCTTGGTGAGGTTCTTGTCTGGCACAAACAGCGGCAGTTGTGGGGGGGCTGTCGGCGCCTCGCAGTTGCACACACGAATCGTTCCAGTTCCACCCGCAAACCGGAACGCCGTATAGGGCCCCCCACGAAAGACGAAGTTGGTTTTCATTGCGGCAAGCTGCTCACAAAGAACGATAAGGGCTAGATTGCTACGCGCATTGCGGTGCAGGCAATCGCAAATCAAAACTGTTTGTTTTCCGCGAAAGCCTGTCTGGGACAGATCCGCAACCTTCCACGGAAGTCGGCGGGCTCTCCGTTTTTCCTCCGCGCATGCCAGATCTACCTCGCAGGTTTTTGGGCTGCTGATCATGGGCACGTCAGCTTTCCGCTCTCCGTTTTCTGCCTCCTCAGCTTCATCCGAACACTGCAATGGAAGGGCATCCATGCGATCCCACCAATGGCTGAGGCTGTGGCAATACGCATTCGTTGTTGAGCCCTTTCGCACGCTTTCCATGAGGTGGAGGAAGATGTGCGCAGATAAACGGGCACGCAAAAAGGGGATGCGGGCGGCAGTTTCTTTTTGACCCCAGTAACGCCAGGGTACGTCCGAATACCGGAATTCGGCAAGGTCGCTTAGGCTGATGAATAGCCAGCGAAATGTTGGTGATAGCTCTCGTTGCGCCATCATGGAGACTACCTTCCTCACGTGCGCTCCGGTAGCATTCTGGCTGACATCGATGTTCAAAGTGCTGCACAGGTCTCGAAGTGCCGACGTACTCTCAGCATCCAGCTCCTTGAACAACGCCAACCCCATACCCTTTATGTCGTGCAGGGCTGGAGAAACGTAGTGTGCTGATGGTGCCACTGCGCTCAGCAGCGATGTGTAGCCAGCTGCAGCCATTTGGGCAAGGCTGAGGTGAGGAAAGCGATGTATGTACATGCTCCATTCGCTTGTTGGAACGGTGCATACTGCGCAGCGGTGGCCTCTTCCACCACACCCGTCAAGCCTCTGCCATCGGTCAAAGTGATCTCCGGTGATCTTTTCGATCCGAACCCGAGTCACACCGTGGCCGCGAACGATCTTTGCATTGTGAAGGCGCAAAATTGCATGGTTGAGAAACCGGTTCTCGAAATGCTTAAATTGCGCTTTCTTCCGGTCGACGACAGTTACGGACGGGACAAAACCGCCGGTTTCTGGGTATACCAGGGACATCGACAGACGTGTGCGCGCGTTGCGCGATCTCAGCGAGTTTCTTGCTGTGTACCCGTCGGTATACAGTACGCCAACAAGCGGTACGGAAGACAATCTTGCGGATTCACGCCACCCCTCCTCTTCCAAGACCTTGAACGCACCTGCTAAGCCCCGTTGCAGTCTCTCCTTTACTCGAGAGCGCGACTCCTTCTCCACTTTTCTGCAGCGCTTCACGGACACCCCGATACTCATGCTAGTACGCCGCTTGTGCGACTTATTGACAAGGTCTAGCTTTCTCTGGGAGGTCCGTGTTGCATAACGCTCTTCGATGAGAGTTTTGCCCACTTCTAACACAGCAGCGTTTGCGGATTGCATGGTTTAATTATTTGTCTTCCTGTGATGAATGAGTCCTTCGATATCGTCTCTGGGCCCCTTATCCACGGACATGGTGTGACCAGATGAATATTGCGGAAGCACTTGATCAGCGCCAGACTAAAAGGAAGCTCGCAGCAGAAAACGGAAAAATAGAGGCCAGAGTGATGCTGCCGCCGTTATCTGCGGACCTCCACGGACATGATGACCTGATCAGCGCGGCAGTGAAGGGAAGCTCGCAGAAGAAAACAGAAAAAGAAAGGTCAAAGTGATGCTGCCGCCCGTGCGGGAACACCGCCGCAGGAGGCCCTCACGAGCGGAAGTTTACGGGTGACTGGTACGATGAGGCGGTGGGACGCAGAACTGGCGAACAGAAGAGTTCTCAATACGAACTGCGGCCTGGAGGATGCTGAGGACACAGGACCCTACATGTCCTCAATGTCCTCTTCAATCAGCAGTGCCTGCTGTTCTTCCTCCTGGGGATCATTGTCGCCCGTCAGACCCAGCCCCATGATCTGGCGGTACTGCTCGTCCAGGTCCACGGCCGCCACTCCCTCGCCAGCAAGTGCTGCACCCTGCGCAATGGGGACCTTCACTTGCCACAAGCCAAGGTGGAGCTGTCTGCAGAGCACTGGCTTCTGGTCGTCAGCGGGCTCGTCGAGGACGTAGGTGGTTGGGTACAGACCCGATGGCACACTGCTGCCCGCGGGGACAACACGTACGCACTCGAGAGTGACTGTTGTGCCCACCACCTTGTAATTAACCTGTGTAAACAGGCCTTCGACGAGGGTCACATGGAACCCTTGCTCTTTTGCACCCGGCGTCGTAATTGGGAAGGCGATGCGTATGGGCTTCGACGGCTCGTCCGCATCCGTGTTCTGGGCCTGCGTAATGGACGACAGAACGGCCAGGAGATCCGCTCCGCGGAACGTGGGCTTAGTGGCTTGAACCACTTTGTTGTACAGCGCGTGCTTAGCATGTGTCTGCTGTCTCCACGCCGTGATCGGCTTGCTTCTGAGCGTGACACCAACAACCTTCACATCTTGGACGTTGCGCACTTTGCTTTCAATGCGGTATTGATCCGGAAGGGTTCTCGCCTTCGTCATTGCTGTAACCTCCCCCGCTGTGAATTTCGGCGGCTTTATGAAGTCGGTGATGACCTGCATCAACAACGGCGACTTTTTGTGGAGTCTTACTCCTGTCACCTCGGAAACGAGCTGACGCAGGCTGCTCAACCTTATCGCTGCTCCGACCTTCTTTACGAGGTATGCCTCAATAAAGTTGGAGACAACGTCGGAGGTCGCCGTGTTGTTGGCTTCGCAGTCGCTGCCATTGTCGCTGCCCTCGATCGTGCGCCTCCGCTTGTTGTCTTCAGGTGTTCGTGGCATACTTGAGGACAGTGGCATCGTTGTGTTTAAGAGTGTGTGAGTCGCTGGATGATGTTTTCTTGAGGTATCAACGAACAGGTATCTGAGAAATTGGGGGAAAAGGCAAAGTCAGTCCAGAATACTGATGAGAACACAGGTATTTACACACGAAAATCCAACTTTCACACCCGCTTTTTGGGTGTGGCACATGCCCTTTGCGGGTGTGGCACATGCCCTTTGCGGGTGTGGCACATGCCCTTTTCGGACCTCCCGATTTAACTCCATCTCAGAGGCTGGAGTTCACCGTGTATGATGGCAAGTAAACGGAACGTTTCCCGTTTCCGTTTCCGTTTCCATACTTTCAAGGAAACGGCGTTTCCTTATTTGGGAAACGGCTGCTGCAGATTGCAGTGTGTAAGGTGACCACACCTCGGATGGGCGGGGGTTTTATTTCCCTTCTCTGGGGAAGAGCTGCCGCGCCAAACCTCGCTTCTTTGTACCACATGCGGAGAAAAGAGAAAGAGAGACATAAATAGAGACAGAGAGGGTTTGGAGGAGGACGCTGGCGTGCGTCGGGGCCAGTGAGAAGCACCGGCCACCTTGCTAGATACATCCTGCCGCGGAAAAGGAGCCCTTTCATTCGCTGGGGTCAGCACCCCTGCGGAGGCCCTCTTCCGTGTGCCTTCACGCGGAAGGAAACAGTAGGCAGGATTGTATCGGTCTGTGTTGAGCAAGGATTTCTTCTTCCTTGTCGCACAAGGGGAAAGGAGGAGGAAAACAGAAGATCCAGGGCAGTGCGGAGGGGATGCAGTAATCACGCTTCCAGCCTCATGCACGCACGTGCCCGATGCCCTCTGGAGCGGAAGGAAGTCAGCCCTCTGCTGAGGGGAAAAGCTGCATAGCCCTCTGCGGAGGGAAAAGCAACGTCATTTCCCGCACGGGGAAGCCCGCCCTCTGCTGAGGGGAAAACGCTGCACGATGCCACCCCTGCTGGGGAGCCCTCTGCGGAGGGAGCGCGACGTCATTTCCCGCACGGGGAAGCCAGCCCTCTGCTGAGGGGAAAACGCTGCACGATGCCACCCCTGCTGGGGAGCCCTCTGCGGAGGGAGCGCGACGTCATTTCCCGCACGGGGAAGCCAGCCCTCTGCTGAGGGAAAACGCTGCACGATGCCACCCCTGCTGGGGAGCCCTCTGCGGAGGGAGCGCGACGTCATTTCCCGCACGGGGAAGCCAGCCCTCTGCTGAGGGGAAAACGCTGCACGATGCCACCCCTGCTGGGGAGCCCTCTGCGGAGGGAGCGCGACGTCATTTCCCGCACGGGGAAGCCAGCCCTCTGCTGAGGGGAAAACGCTGCACGATGCCACCCCTGCTGGGGAGCCCTCTGCGGAGGGAGCGCGACGTCATTTCCCGCACGGGGAAGCCAGCCCTCTGCTGAGGGGAAAACGCTGCACGATGCCACCCCTGCTGGGGAGCCCTCTGCGGAGGGAGCGCGACGTCATTTCCCGCACGGGGAAGCCAGCCCTCTGCCGAGGGGAAACGCTGCACGATGCCATCGGGGGACCCTCGCGGAGGGAAGAAGTTCATGGCGCGATACCCTCATCGCATTGGGAGGGAGGGAGGGAACTTTTTTAAGCCCGGCGGAGGTCAACTGACCGGAGCTACCGGGGAGAGTGTGCTTACGTTGTGTGGTAACCTGATACGTTCGTGTGGTATGCGTCGATTGTCTAATGAGCTTGAAGCCCCGCATGGGCGCTTTGTTCCGTGCTGTGGGCGCCGCCCGATGCACGCGGTGATTCGTTTGCGACAATAAAACCTGAGGGAAAAAGACTGCGTGTTTATCCCTCTCAATTTTATTTCCCTTCTCTGGGGAAGAGCTGCCGCGCCAAACCTCGCTTCTTTGTACCACATGCGGAGAAAAGAGAAAGAGAGACATAAATAGAGACAGAGAGGGTTTGGAGGAGGACGCTGGCGTGCGTCGGGGCCAGTGAGAAGCACCGGCCACCTTGCTAGATACATCCTGCCGCGGAAAAGGAGCCCTTTCATTCGCTGGGGTCAGCACCCCTGCGGAGGCCCTCTTCCGTGTGCCTTCACGCGGAAGGAAACAGTAGGCATTATTTAAAGACGCCGCGCCCCCCTCCCCCCCCTCAATCTCTCAGTCTCTGGTGTCCAGGTCGGCGACCATGTTCTCGCCCGGAACCAGATGGGTGAGCACGTCCGCATCGCGCAGGCGCTCCTGCATCTCAACGATGAGGCGGTTTTCCGCTGGGTGCGGGGACGCAAGCTTTCGGTGGCGGCTCTCGGCCGTGCTGTTGTCGTGGAAGACATCCAGCGTCACCCACCCAGTCGTGACGTGTCGAGCCAGCAGGACGCCAAGAATCGCCGTCACCAGCTCGCGCCGCCGAATCGGCGTCGGCGGAGCCAGCCTCGCCAGCCGATCCTTCCATCTCCAGCTCTCGCGAGCGAGGACGGTCCGTCGCGTCGGATCCAGGACGACCACCCCACCTCCCTGGTCGGATGCGTCCGTCCAGACGTGCACTCGCCGCGCTGGGCGCCTGACTCTGCGGGGGGAAGCGTCCCCCAGCCAGCGATCACCAGCTTCCAGCTCCGCGAGCAGCTCCTGCGGGAGCTCCACGAGCGTGTCCCAGTCGCGGTAGGTGAGGCACCTGCCACTCACCAGTCGGCTCGCACGCAGCAGCCCGGGATACGCCGCCGCCGGGGACCTCATGACGTACAGTGCCCAGCGCAGGCACCCGATACGCTGTGCCAGGGCCCGGAAGGACGTCACGCGTTGCGGCTTGTTCGCGCGGCAGACTGCTGCCCATTCCCGCGGGATCGCGATCGTCTTTGTAGCTAGTCCAGATCCAACGTTGAAGTACCGACTTGCGAGGGGCCTTGCGCCTTGTCCTCCCGGATCTGGATCCTGGTGTCGGCAAGCACGGCCCTCAGGCTCCGCTCGTCCCGGACGACGTCGGACCTTGTCCAGCCCCCGTAGGCTATGTCGTCGTAGATCGCCAGACTGCGGCTTCCGATGCCGGCCAGTCGGCGGACCCCCAGGGTCGTCAGCTGGGCGATCGCCGGCGCGCGCGCAATGCCCGGGACGGCTATCCGGAAGACGTAGTACGCGTTGGCCGCCCTAAACCCCAGGTAGTCCGCCAGCGCGTCGGACACCGGAAGCTGGTAGAAGTAGCCCAGCAGGTCTAGGGTCGCGAACCAAGCGTGGTCCAGGACGAAGCCCTCCACATCCCTGAGCGACGGGGTGATGGGGGACAGCGGTTGGGAGGTGCGGCTGTCAAAGGGCCTGCCATCGATCAGCAGACGGGTCTCTTCCTTCCCCTTTTTCGGGATTTTGAACACCTTCAGAGTGATCCGCGGCCTCTTTTCGACTCTCCTAACGACGCCACTCTGCAGCATCACCGCCAGGTCGGCCTCAGTGATGTCCGAGCTCGGTGGAGCGTGGTGCCTCTCGTGCGAGAGGAGCATGGGCTCTCGCGTCAGCTGGCGCAGGACGCGAATCTCGTCCTCCCACAGGCCTCGCTCGACCTTCCCGTAGTCGGCCTTTGTGACCGGCATGGTGTCGATGGGCCCGCGGGACGTTCTGTACACCGGGCTCGGTGCCTTCGTGTACGTCCTCGATGCCAGTTCCGATAGCGCCTCTTCCTGAGCCCGAACCCCTTCGACGTGCTGCTCACGTCCCCGCGCAGCAGCCAGTCTTCCAAGGTCACCGCCCTGTCGAAGTCGGCCTCGCTCTGCTCGCCCATGTCGCCCCGTAACCGGCTTTCCCCCCATGCGAGCAGGCGGTCCAGATACCCGGCTGCCCCGGGATGGCGGCTGTTTGCCCAGTCCCGCAGGGGATGCGAGCTCTTCAGGTCCTGTGCGTACTCGGGGCAGAACGTGCTCGTCCTGGCCGCACCCTTCACCTTGAGCACGCCATCAGGTCGCCGCTCACCGGCGTGTGGAGCAGCAGCGACGCGCGAGCCGTCCTCACGCTGTCCGGGGTCAGGCAGCCCCAGAGATAACGCTTCAACGTGTCCTTGGACTGGTGACGGGCCATGAGCAGGAGGTCCTCCCAGCCCGCCCCGCTTCTGGCCAGGTGCTGGAGCGCCCCTCTCTTCCAGCTGTGCTCTGCACAAACCGGGAACAGCTTCCTCGCTTCCCGCAACAGCTTCCTCGTCGTGGCCTCGGTGAAGCGAGCCCCCCGCTGCACCCACCTGCTTACTCGCAGCGCCACGCCCAGGGGGACCCGGTAAGTCACCTCTGACTCCCTCATACGGAGGCTCGCCTCCTTCGTGGTCCACCACGAAACTCGGAGCAGACCCGGCCCCACGATGACCACGTCTGTCGGGGCCAGGGCCCGCAGGTCCGCCATCCGCCGCTCCCGCCCACGCCAGGCAGGCAGCCACCGTCACCTGCTCGTCGCCGCCCCTGACCAGCCGAGGGTCCGTTGCTGCTCCAGCGTGATCGGGGGGGCATGCGCCGGCACTTCTCTGCGCTCGAGCCTGGCTTTGAGGATGGCCTTCTTCATGGCCGCCAGATCCCCCGACGGCACCCCGAGCTTCGCCCCCAGCACCTCGACGTACTTGCCGACGGAGGCCGTGCGCATCTCGCCGGTCCTCGGCCTGCCTCTCTGCCCCGGCACCCTCGCGACGTACGCTTCCAACTGCTCCTGTGTCATGCCCTTGCCGAGCATGGCGGTCGCGAACGCCTTGATTCTCAGCGCGGGGGGAGCCGCCTGCAACCCCGCCACGGCTGTGAACCGCGTCAGCGACGCCACGATCGACGCCCGCTGCGCCGTCGTCTTCTTCGAGGTCGCGCCGCCCTCGAAAACCGCGACCCGCCTCTCCCACGCGGCAAACCCCCCTCTCTGGGAGGGGAGTCACCCGTTTTTTGTCCTGCGGGAGACGGGCCCGTGCGAGAAACGGCAGTCCACCCTTGTGCATCTGCCTGCTTTGAAATTGCGGCAGGCCGGCGCCTGACGCGGAGGGACCCCCCGAGCGCGGGGCGGAACCGACTTGGGCGCCGCCTTAAACTGCGCCGTGAACCGGCGCCGGGCCTGCCGCACTCTCTCGGGCAGAAGTTCCACCCTCAGCACGTCGCGCATCACTAGCGCTGCGCTGGGGTCGCGGGTCTCGTACTCCGCGTTCTGCTCCTCGTAGGAGTGGAAGAGCCCCCCCAGGCGGAGGATCCACATTCGTTTCGGGGGACCGGATTCCCCGCGGCGCAGGCGGACGAGGTCACGGACCCGTTCCGTGACATCGTCCCGCCTGTCCTGCAGCTGTTGGTTCCCTTTGAACCTGTACAGCCTTCGGACTGCATCCTCAAACCCCCGCATGTTTGCCGCCGTCGGCTGCATCGTTCTCCACCGCTCCGGGTCGAGGAACGCGAAGTCGTCATCGTCGTCATCGTCGCCGACGTCCTGCCCCGCGACTGCCGCGCCATCCAGCAGCGCGAGCACCTCGCGCTCGTCTTCGAGGCTGCCCAGCTCCCGCTGCAGCGTCGGGCCCAGGCCCGCCCAGAACCCTGGGTCCTGCTCGTCAAAGGCGAGAAAGATTTCTTCCGCCCTTGCCCTCGGCAGGCCGGGCATGAGCTCGGCCGGCATCAGTGGTACCCCCCCCTCTCCCGGTAGCTCCTCTCCGCCTCTTGGCCTCTTGGCCTCCTTCTCCGCCTCGTCCTGCTCACGTGCCCTCTTCTGGGCAGCGCCGATCTCCCTCTCGGCGGCTTCAACTTCGGCCTCACGCCGGGCCAGGCCTGCCTCGAGATCGAGAAGGCGCTTCTCCAGGAGAGCCAGCCCCTCCGCGTCCCTCTGCAGGGCGTTCTGCTGTTGCTGCTTGGGGGGCATCGCAACTTGGGGAAACTTGGGGTAACTTTTTTAAGCCCGGCGGAGGTCAACTGACCGGAGCTACCGGGGAGAGTGTGCTTACGTTGTGTGGTAACCTGATACGTTCGTGTGGTATGCGTCGATTGTCTAATGAGCTTGAAGCCCCGCATGGGCGCTTTGTTCCGTGCTGTGGGCGCCGCCCGATGCACGCGGTGATTCGTTTGCGACAATAAAACCTGAGGGAAAAAGACTGCGTGTTTATCCCTCTCAAAAAAAAAAATTAGGGGTATTTCTCAACGAGCCAGCACAATAAATTTATCTGTGCAAACGGTGCTGTCTCCGAAGTAGTCCCGAACTGCGCGGTCAACATCCTGGTGGCAACCAAGCACTCAGAGAATTGGGCATGGTGACCACCCCGTTTATTTTCTCGACGAGGTTCGTATGCACGACATTATTTTCGGTTTTGGCCGCAAGTTAACACACCCTGTGCGGGATGTGAGCAGCCTCAGAAGCTGGAGTTAAAGCTGGAGTTAAAAAAGCGGGTGTCACACCCGCTTTTCGGGTGTGACTCGGGCGCCCTCTTCAACTCCAACTTCTGGGGCTGGACTTCACCGTGTAGTATCCCCTGGTGGTGTTAGCGTGGTTTGTGGGTAGCCTGCAAAACCAAGGTGCCGTTTCCGTTTCCGTTTCCATGTTTTGGAAAAAACGGAT